>JAADVW010000015.1:0-138587 GCA_023335875.1 Elongisporangium prolatum | reverse complement strand
GTACAATCCGTCTCTGAAGAGAGGTCGCTTCCCTAGTTGGAACATGAACCGAGCATTCCTTGCTGACATGGGCACACTGCAATTGGAGCTGCGCTATCTCTCTGATGTCACAGGCGATCCCAACTACGCGCGAATGGTAAGATTCCAGGACTCAATGAGTCGCCATGTCTTCATACGGTTGCTAACACTTCAGTGACCAGGGTGACAAGTTCTACGAGATCATCCGGCGTGAAGGCTCGTACAACAACAGCGGACTGTTCCCAGTCAACTACGACCCGTACAAAGGCGTGTTCCCACGCTTCAACAAAATCACGATCGGCGGCATTGGCGATTCGTTCTACGAGTACCTGCTCAAGATTTTTGTCTACAGCGGCCAGCGCTCAGAGGATCTATTCTTGCGCAAGCTCTATGACGAGGCAGTGGACGGCATCGAGACGTACTTAACTGTGTATTCGGAGCAAGACGACCTCTACTTCCTCCGAATGATCGAGTTGTCATCCAACACGGTAAGAAAGAGCTTTGCATGAAGAGAATGGCGACAGCAAAGACTCATTTCTCGTTGGAACTCTAGTCGATCAACCAGATGGAGCACTTGGCCTGCTTCGTGCCTGGCATGCTGGCACTAGGCACGACCTTCGAGAAGGAAGATCATGCCAAAAACAGACGGCACATGGCTCTGGCAGAGAAGCTCATGGAGACCTGCTACCAAATGTACCACAAGCAGAGCTGCGGACTCTCTCCTGACTCCATCAAGTTCCCCAAGATGACCAGCTACGACGTCCACCACCGGCTGAGACCTGAAGTGACCGAGAGTCTGTTCTACATGTATCGCATCACCAAGGACGTCAAGTACCGAGCCTATGGCTGGGAGATCTTTCAGGCCACGGAGGCCAGAACGCGCACGAAACACGGGTACGGAACCGTGCGCAACGTGACGCAGGAACCTGTGGTGGTGGAGAATCAGATGGAGAGCTTCTTCCTGGCTGAGACGCTGAAGTACCATTACTTGCTGCAGGCAGAAGACAATCTCATTCCGTTGGACGAGTTCGTGTTCAACACAGAAGCGCATCCGCTGCGAATCCGCAAGCAGTGGATACAGTAACGTGGCCGTACAATAACTACAGTAGTCAATCAATACGAGTCATTTGTATCCCAGTCGTCAAGGAACGACTCTCCTCTGCTGGATTAAACAGCCGAGACAGTACTGAAGCAATTAACAACTCAACGCCGTGCGTAACACATCAAACATCTTCATATCTTCTTCTATTGGCCGCGGTCTTTACGGATCCGCAGCGGATGCGCCTCCGTGTTGAACACGAACTCGTCCAACGGGATCAACTCTTCATCTGTCTGCAACAAATAGTGGTACTTCAGCGTCTCGGCCAGGAAGAAGCTCTCCATCTTGTTCTCAACCAGAGCCGGCAGTTCCGTCACGTCAAACAGCGCTCCGTAGCCGTTGTTTGTACGCGCGTGCTTATCAAGGGCCAGGAAGATGTCCCAGCCATACTCTCTGTACTTGACGTCTTTCGTAATGCGATACATGTAGAACAGACTTTCGACCACTTCCGGGCGCAGCTTATGCTGTCTGTCGTAGCTGCGCAGGGACGGAAACGCGATGGAGTCGGGGGACAAGCCCATGGGCATCCTGTGATACATTTGATAACAGGTCTCCGTGAGGTTCCTGGCCATTCCCATATGCCGCTCGTTCTTGGCCAAATCCTTTTTCTCATAAATAGTGCCAAGCGCCAGCATTCCCGGCACGAAGCAAGCCAAATGGTCCATGCGCTGCATTTCCTAAGCACAGGGAAGCGATTGTCAGCCACTACAGCCACCCCCTTTACTCAGTGCAAACGCCCTCACTGTCTTTGTGGGCAGCCGGAGTTGCTGCATGAAGGTGAGCTTGTCGTACTCGGAATAGACCAGGAGATTTGCTTCTATGCCGTCCACTGCGTCGTCGTAGAGTTTGCGCAGGAATTTGTCCTCTGGCTGCTGGCCACTGTAAACAAAGACCTTGAGCAGGTACTCGTAGAATGAGTCGCCCAGTCCGCCCAGCGTGATCCGGTTGAGCCGAGCAAACCGTTTGTGCTCGGCTTCATAGTATACAGGGAAGAGACCCGTGCCATTGAATGATCCTTCTCTCTGGATGACTTCGTAGAAGCTGTCGCCCTAGAAACCACAATGGACGCCAGTGAAAGGCTCATGGTCCAGCACTCTGAGAACTCCTAAGCGTACCATCTTCGCGTACTTTGGGTCACCCGTGACGTCCGAGAGGTATCGTAGCTCCAACTGCAAAGTCCCCATGTCTGCGATGCTGCCTCTGGACGGCGTACCAAGCGACTGCTGTCGCAATGCACCACCTCCACCACTGCAGTAGGAGCAGCATTAAATCCCTCGTCGTCTCTCATGGCGTAAGATTAAGGACGTACCTGGGCACGGGGAACTTGCGCTGCTTGGTGTGCGGGTTGTACTGCGAGTAGAACACGCCCAGCTCCTGACTGTAGGCTGGGATGAGGATTTCCACCAGCTCCTGGGCCTTGGTCTTGAACACGGGATCTCCAGAGAGCTCGAAGGCGCTGAGCAGCCCTCCAACCTCTCGGATCGTGGTCTCGAAGACCGAGAGGAAGGCGCCGTTCTGGCCCAAGTGCTCGAAGCTCAGTTTGTTGCCCACGTAGTCTCTCGCGCGGGCGAATTCCTCTTTCAGTCCCATGATCCATAGCGTATCCAGGCCGTCCACGAGGCTGCACGCTATGTTGCCCCAGACGTCGTGCTTGGCCACGCCCGTGATTGGCGCCAGCTCGTCAGCGCCGAATGCGTGCTCCTCGTAATTGGACCAGGCGAACTGCATGGCGGACCGCACAGCCAACCGTCGCTGCTCCTGCTCTTCTCTGGACGCTGCCTTGAACACGCGTGGCCGCTCTGTCTCCCATACCTGCTGCTGTGCCGGGGTAGCGGACGACGTGGACACCGGATTGCGGATGCGGCGGGGGCCGTCCCGGATGCGGTGCCTTCTAGCTCGCTCCATGAGCTGCGCCTGCTGCTCCGACACGTAGGTGTATTGGGACCAGAGTAGTCGCAGTGCCACAAGCACACCCAGGACGAAGGCGGCGCGCAGCACCAGCGCTCGCGTCGACGCAGAGCGAGAGCCTGATGTCTTCATCTTGCGGATTCGAGGGACCTATCCGTGGAGGAGCGAATCAGATCTGAGACTTCGTTATGTTGCTGAACAGATTGGCTTCAATCTGTGACTTGTGTCATCAATTAGTCTCTTGGGACTAGATTTGATCTACACTATAGAAGCGCCTGCAAGGGCCAATACTCCAGACCAAGTAAACCACTCATGGGTAGATAGGCTTTACATTTACAATTGGACGCCACTATGCACCAACTCACGTCGCACCGATCACTGGCTGGTTCTGGTGCACGACGCGTGGAGAAGTCTGTTCTCGATGGCCTGGAAGTGTAAACTAATGTCCCGCAGGGTAAAGTCCCGGAAAAAGTCCGTGATCTGGTGAAGCATGTTCGTGTGCGCTAGGCTCTCATCAGACGTTGCGTATTTCATGAGATAACAGCTCTGGATGAGCGAGTAGCCTGAAGGCATGGACGCGGGGCGCTTCACCAGCACATAGCCACATTCGTCGATGTCGATATTGGAGGTCGGCTGTGAGGAGAACTTGACCGGTATAAAGCGGATTCTCCACGCGATCAACACACGATCGTGTTGCACGAAGCGTCGCAGAACCTGCAGCACACGGAAGTCGCCCTTGGTGCGCTTGGCCTGCAGCTCGAAGCCGTATCTCTCAGTGACCACGTTGTCTACACACACAGGATTCTATTCAAGATAGATACGCCAGAGTCGTGTGCTTACCAGCAGACAAGTAGCCGTCTCACCTTTGGCCGATTAAAGTATGTGCGATACGGCAGCTCTCTCACTGATCTGGTGAAGTGGTCGTACACCACATCGGCTGTCGCGTGCAGATCGAACGGCACAACTTTGTTTGCAACCATTTCGAGCACGGTCTTCGAACCACAATGGCGAATGACGGCATTTTGGAACGGATGCTCTGTGCTGCTGAGTCCGTTGGCTGCGAACAGCTCATCGACCTCAAAGATGGCGTTGGCGAGGCCGGCGCGGAGCCCTTCCAAGACTGGGTCCTCATCAAGCCCATGGACCTGTCCAAACGAGCAACTGGGTCCTTTGAATGCCTGACACCAGAGAATAAAGTGAGGCTAACAGCTAACAGCTAACAGCGATCGCCACCGCTTTGTCTAAACAGGTTACCTACCTCAGCACTCGGTCGATTTCGCAGCAATCGTTCCAGCTTGGCTGCAAATCTGATCTGCTTTTGAAGCATCGTCTTCAGCCGCAGATTCTCCAACTCAGCCTTGTGGCGTTCAGTATACTGACGCATCGCCAGGTCTTTCCAGACCGAGCGAAACGTCCAGCCAGCTCGGTACTGTCCATGCCGCAGAATGCGATCGTCAGCTGTGTCGCGCTGTGTGTACGCTTGAATGGACTGCACTTCCGTTAATCGGCACCGTCCGGTGATCTTGAGCTGTTCGAGCTCAGCAGATAATGCTTCGACCTTGGTCTTCAGAAACCGCATCTCCTGCCGGCGCTCGTCACGCGCCCGGTTCGGATTGTAGTCGCTCGTTCTCTTCCGCACGCGCTTGGACTTCTTCTTGTGCTGTCCACATCCACTGGCTGCAGCATCAAGCGGTTCTGCTTCAAAGCCATCGTTGAAATCGTCCAGAAAGGAAAGCGCAATCTCCAGCGTCTCGTCTGCGTCGCTATCGAGAGGAAACAGATTCATGACGTCGTGAGTCATATACTCTTGGTCCTGCTGCATGGAGTTCAGACGCAGGCTGTACCAAAAGGATGGCACACTTACTAGTGATGTGTCACACTTCAAACAAGGATATTGTGCTCAGACATCGAAGCCTAGTGATGTGTCACACTTCAAACAAGGATATTGTGTAGAAACAAACGTTTACAAGCGTAATTACGTGGAGTATCCACTTGGCCCATCCCCATGTCATAAAGCCATGGTGCTTTGAAAAACACGTGACGTCAGAAGAGGAGTTACAGTACTCATGGTTGTAGAACTCCCGTAAATGTGGAAGAACTTCAGGACTTCGGATTTACAGTGTAGAACACTCGACATGGCACGAACAGGACCGGACCGTTCGTGGGTCGACCAGGATAAGGTTATACTGCAGTCATGATAAGTCGCGTTGCACTGCTACGCGAGTACCGAGACAGGATGTTTGGTGCTACACCCATTAGCAGAGTGGATGCCTGAGCGGATCGAGACCTGTATGCTCATCGAGAAAGCTGGCTTGCGGATACTCTCGCACTATCGATAAAGCGTTTGTTAAGGAAGACGCAGCAGTACTGAATGCACAAATCAATATATCAATGGAGTCAATATCCCATCCAAAACGGTACTTAGCCGATGATCACCAGGCATTTACGAGCCACCAAGTCTTTTTTCTTTGAAGTTACAGACTAAATTGTTCTGCAAACGCGTTACAATCTTGCAACGCGACACTCTGGCGGCACTTGGCTATTGTTGTTGATTGATTTCCAACTGGCGACCAACCACTGCTAGTATTTTTACTACAAAACATTTGGACTGCAAGGCGTCATGACTTTAGAAAGTGACCTCTGAACGTAAAACTTCTTCACTCATTAGCGAGTGAGCAGCACAGATCAACATCTATTATTACAATTTAAACACCAAAGAATGACATAGTAACTGTTCACACTGCAGCGATAGTTGCTTGGTTCCGGTGCAGTGACGCGTGAAGAAGTCGATTCTCTATCGCCTGGAAGTTGAGACTGATGTCACGCACGTTGGAGTCGAGAAAAAAGTCCGCGATCTGACGAAGGACAGTCGTATGCGCTGGACTCAGATCAGATGTCGTGTGGTTCATGAGGTAGCAGCTCTGGATCAGCGAGTAGTCTGTGGGCATTGTGGCCGGATGCCTCACCATCACATACCCACACTCATCAATGTAGATGCCGGTCGTAGGCTGCGAAGAGAACTGAAGTGGAATAATGCGGCATCTCCATGCGATGAGCACGCGATCGTTCTGCACGAAGCGTCGCAGAGCTTGAAGCACTCGGAAGTCGCCTTTGGTACGTTTGGCCTGCAGCTCGAAGCCAAATCTCTCGATCACCACGTCGTCCACACACGCCGGATTCTATTTGAAAAAACACATGAGTAGCCGTCATGAGAGTCGCCCGACTAGATACGCTGACCTACCTCTGGCCGGTTGAAGTACGATCGATAGGGAAGACCTCGGACTGATCTGGTGAAGTGGTCATACACCACGTCGGCTGTCATGTGCAGATCAAACGGCATGACCTTGTTCGCCACCACTTCAAGCACAGTCCTCGGCCCACAGTGACGAATGACCGCGTCTTGGAACGGATGCTCTGTGCTGCCGAGTCCATTGGATGCAAACAGCTCATCAACCTCAAAGATGGCGTTGGCAAGACCGACACAAAGGCTGTCCAGGATCATGTCCTCGTCAAATCCATGCATCCGGTCAAACTGGAGGTTTGGACCACGAATTGGCTAGTTCAAACACAGCAAGAAAGAGTTATCAGCCACGTTCGAGAGCCATCGCTTTCTAAGCAGCCTGCTTACCTCTTCCTGAGGTCGGTTCCGTAGCAGTTTTTCCAGTTTAGCTGCAAACTTGATTTGTTTCTGGAGCATCATCTTGAGACGCAAGTTCTCCATCTCAGCCTTGTGGCGCTCAGCGTATTGGCGCGTGGCCAACTCCTTCCAAACCGAGCGACACGACCATGCCGTTTTCAAGTGGCGATTGCGCTGGTCCGTTGCATTGCGGTGCGCAGAGGCCTGAACAGACTGCACAGCCGAAGTACGACTGCGCCCGGTGACCTTGAGTTGCTCGAGTTCGGCCGACAGTGCGTCGACCTTGATCCGCAGGAACCGCATCTCCTGTCTCCGCTCATCGCGCGCTCGGTTCGGATTGTAGTCGCCCGTTTTCCTCCGCTGGCGCGTGGGCTTCAGCGACCTCACGCTGTTGGATGCTGACTCTGCTCCGCCGTCAAGTCCTTCGCTGAAATCGTCCAGAAAGGACAGGGCGATCTCCAGCGTTCGGTCTGCGTCTCCATCGAGAGAGAACACGTCCATGGCACTGGCAGGCTGCAAGTGATCAGATCCCAAGGCGGCGCGTGTTGGTTTGAAGTGGTGTTCGGCACACTAAACAGGGTCAGTCCAAAACTGTGACAGGTCCGGTATTCAGTTTGTATTGGTAAAAACAGATCGTAAAAACAAGTCCTCGTAATTACGAGTGACATCAATTTCGGCATTCGGATGACTCAGGCGCCCATCCTCACTAGACCATCACTCTTCATCCCACTGATTCACTTTTGATATGGATCTCAGTCAGCAATTAGCAGCCACTTGAGCAGCTCACTTCAGCTTACAACGTCCATTGATCCATTCAGCCAATCAACATGGTGCTCCAAGTGACGCGCGTGACTTCTGAGGAGGAGATGGCCATGGTCGTAAAGCTGCGTACGCGCGTGTTTGTGGACGAGCAGGGTTTCATCCCGCACGAAGAGTTCGATGCTCCGGATTCAGAGCCCACAACGTGGCACATCCTGGGCAAGGACAGCGAGACCAACCAGTTCGTTGGCGTGGCGCGCGTGCAGCTAGACCAAGAGATGAAGAAGGCCAAGATCAGCCGCGTAGCTTTGCTCTCTGAGTGCCGAGGCAAGAAGTTCGGTGCGGCGCTCATGAGTGGTCTCGAGAGGTTATTGCCCGAGTGGGTCAAGACCTGCATACTCGCTGCGCTCATCGAAAAGGACGGTTTCTACGCCAAGTGCGGCTACGCTCGCACGAACGACGAAGTGTTTATCGACGAAGGAGTGCCGCAGTGCTGGATGTACAAGTCCATGAAGCAGTAGGCGCCTCGATATCCACACACCCATATATACATAGATGCATTCTCCCACTGACTTAAAACCTCTAAGCACACATCTCAAAGCCCACTATTTTGAGGTTTCAGACGTCGTGTCCCCAAGCTCAAACTGTTCTTCAAGCATCTCGGCGTTGCTGAGGATCTGAGACGCCACAGTGGGTGGTCAACGGAGACTATCACAGCGGACATTGATATCTCGTTTCGGCATACTTGGCTTTCAGTCTTGCGAAACAAGCACGTGGCAGTTAGAAGCGTCGCATGGTGTGAAGACGATCAAGATGGTCGATGCTTCGAAAGTGAGAGACCAGATTATCGATAGCACAATGTAGATTTCAGAAGTGTCCACCACCACTCCAGCCAAGTCTTGGTGATTGAATCAGATGCGACTGACCGAGCCCTGAATCCTCACCATCTAGTACGGAAGAAATGTTATCGTAGCCTCAATGAGGGACTTGACGCGAACAAGAGGGTGAAGATTGATGACAAGCAACAACGAACCGTCCGTGGCAGATCGCTGCCTCGAGTGGTCGACCATTAGAACGTGCTCAAGCAGTTAAGGTATAAACAAGCAAAAAATACTGATCCGTGAAGTGAAATTGCAGTTTCTCTACAAGTACATCGCCACGGCTTCAAAGTTGGCAGGTTCAAGCATCACGCTCAAGAAGAAGACGAGCTTCATGTCTTGATTTGTGTCTGCGATCCTGTCAGTAAAGATATCAAGCTCGTTGTGCAAAAGAGATGTTAATAACCAAGTCCACGCGAATGGCCACTTTCACTTCGTCATTGAGGACGGCAGAAATAGAGTCTGCGTCGTGGATGCCCAAGCTCTGGGAGGGAGCGAGAGGTTCTTGCAGACCGATATGGTTTGTGAATCGTGTACACCATCGTGACGAATCTCGTTTCGTGGCGCTTTTTCGTAGCACCGAGTTCACTTTTGAAATAACAAGTTGCAAGGCAACGTTCGCGTGTCTGCGTGGAACTGTGAGATACTCCGGAGTACGCTCTATTGCATTCTGGACAGCCAAGATGACAAGGCAGAGCGATTGTCGCTGACTTGAATGAGATTCATGCGTGAATCTGTGACGTGGTGCAATTGCTCGCAACCGTTTTAGAAATGCAACTGTTCGTTCGATTTCTTAAGTAAGACAATGAAGAGGCATGTTTCGCTCAAATGGGTCATCTTGCTGATGTTTGGCTCTTCATTTTCCGCCACTGGAGCACCCATATGTGCCGCTGGGGCGTTCTTTAATGGGCTTCGGTGTCAGCTCTGTCCTGGAGGAACTTACGGCGTCAGGCCTGGATTGGAGTCGTCCACGTGCTCTGGCAAATGCAGCGCGGGATACTTTTGCCCCGATGGATCGACGTCTCCGTATCAGAACCATTGTGGCACGTCGGTCTTCTATTGTCCACAAGGAAGCGCCATGCGCCAGCGTCTGACTGAAGGCTACTACACGCTCAGGTTCCCAGAACAAATTCCAACGCAGAATTTGTCAGCGATTACCCAGACCGCGTGTGAGCCTGGCTACTACTGTGTCTTCGGTATCCGTCGAGCGTGTCCAGTCGGCAGATTCGGCCAAACCATTCGGCTCAAGAGCGTCACGTGCACAGATTCCTGCCCCATGGGGTTCTATTGTCCTCTAGCAACACCCTTGCCGATCCCATGCCCCGCAGGCACGTACGGCAACGTCACGGAACTGAGCTCGTCGATTTGCAGCGGGCAATGTCCGCTTGGTCATTACTGGTATGTAGCAAATCCAAGTCTAGCCACGATTACAGGCTGTAACACTGTCGTCATGCTGATGCTGCAGTCCGGTAGGGACAATCGTGCCTATACCATGTCCATCAGGCACGTTAGGCAACTCGACGGGTCTCACAACGAAGGCGTGCTCCTCCCAGTGCGAGGTCAACAGCACCACCAATCTGTCGTCCTGTCTTCCATCCCCGTGTCCGTCTGGATACTACTGCCCTCTTGCCACCACGACACCTCTGGTGTGCGGAAACACCGGGGTTTTCTGTCCGAAAGGGTCCGGCACTCCAACGCAGGCCTCTGTGGGGTTTTACACCACTTGGACACCGTTTGCTGGGTCCATGGCACCAGCGGATTGGAATATAACCGCAGTAGCTGCGGTCAGAACAGGTAATCCTCCGGACCGTATGGAAGACGCCTATGTCGATGGAAATTTGCTTGCTCGACAACACCAGACGATTCGTTCTGACCAAACACGGTGTGAGCATGGATCGTATTGTGTCGCTGGAGTCAAACGTTTCTGCCCCGAAGGCGTCTACGGAGCCACCGAACGTTTATCAACGGCACAATGCACAGCATTATGTCCTGCCGGATACTTCTGGTACAGATCATATCAGCTTCTTGTTCACAGCGCCCAATGCTGATATTTTGCCTTGTTCTTGTCTAGTCCGCTGGGCACGTCGTCGTACTTGCAACACCCGTGCACATCCAGGACGGTATTCTGTCGACAGGGTTCTGCCCAGCCCACTTCTGTGGACACTGGTTACTTCACGGTGCTCTCAGCCTCCGGCAGTCTGCGGGTTGACCAAACGATTTGCCCTCCCGGTAGCTACTGTGTGAATGGCACTCAATTCCCGTGTCCGGCAGGAACCTACGGCTCCAGTGCTGGACTTGCGACACCGGAGTGCTCCGGCCGGTGTCAGAAGGGCTACAAGTGTCCCATGGGCTCCACATCGGCTACACAGACGCCCTGCCCCGCAGGTTCGTACTCTTGGAACGGGTTGACGTGTGCACCATGTGCTCTTGGCTTCTGGTGCGACGCTGGATCGCCCGATTCGAAACAACACGAATGCGGAAGTGACACAGCGTATTGCCCTCTGGGCTCCGGTGCTCCGCTTCCGGTGTCGACTGAGTATTTCGCTGCTGGCCAGACGCCAACAACGCACTCTTCCCAGCTCCAGTGCGTCATGCAGAGTGTTCAGCATCTACCTCAATGCCCCACAAGAACTGTCGGGGTCAATAGCGGACTATAGAGAGAGAGTTGGACGCACGACAGCAGCACCAGAACAGAATGCATTGATAAAATACTACCTGCTTCGCCAGCGCACTTAGAAGCTCTTGTACGTCACGATATCGGGCTTGACGCGCCAGGTCGTGTACTGCTGCAGCTCCTGCACGAAGGCGTCCGATGGCGTCTCGGCCGACTTAGGCACCAGCGGCAAGTACTGCTCGCCGATCTCGCCTATGTAGAACTGCTTGAGGTACCGGAACGACTGGCGGCTTGAGTGGAAGATCTCGAACATGACGGTCGAGTCCACGTTCACGGCCTCGGCCGGGATGATGGTCGAGCCGCCCGGGTGCTCCGGCAGCCACCGCGTGATGTCGAACACCATGCCGAGCATCACGAGCCAGACCTCGCCCGCGGCGTTGCGACGTAGCACTTCCTCCCATCGGATGGCCTCCTTGCGTACGCGGGTCTCGAACTCGCCCAGGCGCTGCTTGCACACGTCTTGCAGGCCGATGCAGCCCACTGTCTCGGCCGCTGTGAGCAGCTCCTCGGCGTAGGACGGGTCGAAGGCGAAGTCGGTGCCGTCGTTACGCGCCTCGTGCTCCAGATAAAGCAGCACGCGGTCGAACGTGCAGCAGTCGACGTCTACGTTGATCGTGTTGGTCGAGTCCTTGTGCACGCCGTGGCCCGAGAGCACGGCCGACGAGAGCTTGATGCACGGGAACAGCAGCTTCTTCTTCACGGGGAACTCCTCCTCGTCGCTCGTGACCACAGTCACAACGTCCGAGCGATGCGCCGAGAGCCCCGCAGAGCCCACCTCTTGCGCGTTAAGCAGCTCGAACCAATGGCGCTCCTGCTCCGCCACGCCGTCCAGCGACACGAGCACGCGCGTGTCCTCGTCCATCGTGCCGCGGAACGTGTCGGGCATCGTGAACTCGGTCTCGAACTCGTCTTCGGCCTCGATCTCCAGCACGCGCACGAAGTAGTCGCGGCCGTCCAAGTAGCGCACTAGGAGCCGCTCGTTCTCAGTCAGCACTCGCGTCCAGCAGGTCTTACTGAAGAACGACGCGAAGGCCGACGCGTCCGTCGTGATCTTCTCCGACTCTGAGTCGTCTTCCTTTTCGTCCTTTGCCACAGGTAGAGGACGAATCTCAATGGCCATGACTGTGATGGGCGGCACGCGGTCCTGGAACAGCGTCCAGCGCTCGCTCTGGTCCACACACAGCTCCAGATTGATCAATTGCGGCTGCAACAGCGCGATGCAGCCTCTCGGCACGCTCTCGTAGCGTCTGGCGGCGACTACAAATTGCGCATGCAGTCGCGGATGCACGAAGGCCAGGCCAGCGTCCGCCAGCTCGGGTGGGAAATCCAGCGGATGCAGCAGCGCACAGTCGCAGCCGTCCAACGGGCCGTCCTTCTCGGCCCCCGGCAGCTCATTGAGCGCCACTGCGCGCAGCGTAAGCGCCCAATCGATGGACGAGACCTGCTGCTGCTTCTGCCGCGCGAGTGCGGCCGACAGCCCAGGCGCGCGCACCTCCCCGGGCTGGTTGTTGTTAGCGTTCCACGGCATTGAGCCCTTTGGCTCTTCCGGTGGTCGTGATTGGCCGAAATGCGGCCAAGCGTATGTGTGTGTGTGTGTTTAGTAGGATGGAGAGAATGGAGAGCAAAGAGCGTTTAGATACGAAGCTCTCAGAGGTCTCCAAGGATGTCGGCTTCCAGGTCGTCCAGCTACAAGAGGGAGAGAGACCGTGAGTACACATCGCACCAAGAGCCAAGTGGTGCTACTGGGGCCTACATCGTCGTCTTCGTCCTCGTCCTCGTCCTCTTCCTCGTGTCGGATGCTGGTCGGAGTCTCTGCTTCCGTCTTGGCCTTCTTCAGTCGCCGAGTGGCGAGCAGATCCTTCACGTTCGTCGACTCCGACTTGCGCTTTTGCTCCACTTGGTTCTCGCGCTCTTCGGCTTCGATCAGGCGGAGAAACGCGTCGTCAACGTCCTATTCAATGGAGGAAGCAATCAGTCATGCAGCCCAGCCAACTCCAGCTCTTGATGCTCAGCACCTTTGGTGGAGAAACGGCCTTTGGTGCCGGTGCTGGCTTCTTCTCCGGCACTGGAGGCTTTTGCTCCGTCTGCGGCTTCTCCCGCGTGATCTTAGAGATCTTAGCGAGAAAGTCGAACGTTCCACCACTGGCCACTACGCCCTTCTTCTCAGGAATACGCACAGTCCCTGTCCGGTTGACGACCGGTCGACGAACCACTCCTCTGCGCTGCACCAGCGAGGCTCCGCTGAGACGCACAGGAGCTCCGGAGTCCGTCTTGGTTTCTTCAACGCTGGCGTCAAAACGCACACTTTTCTTCTGTTTGGCTGGCGTTGGCACCAGCTCGCTGTCATCTGCAGCTCCAGTGCTCTCAGACGAATCTGCAGCCGTGGTCTCAGGCAGCAGAGAAGCTGAGTCAGGATTGATAGTCACCGGTGCTGCCTCATTGGCCTCAGCTCCATTACTGGCTACGGGCTGTTCTGGTGTAGGCTGCTCCGGTGCCGGTGCAGCCACAGGAGCAGCAGCATGAGGTGCCGCCGCAGCTTCAGCTGCTGCTCTAGCCGCTTCCTCGCGCCTTCGAGCCCATTCCTCCGCTAGAAAAGCGCTTTCTGGGGCTCGCGTCCACGTGCGAGCGCATCGGAAGACCCATTCCGGTGTCACTATGAGCACATTCGGCATCGCTCTCGCCTGCCACCAGAGCAGATTAAGCCATACAACATCCTTCAGGCAAACACCAGCAGCTCTATCGTACCTGATTGTGTTTCTGAGTGCCCAAACGTGCCGGATGAATCACCAAATGCGTGAGAGGAAAGTCAGTCAGTGTCAGACTCGGTGTCGCGCCCAGCTCTGTGGTCAGCTTCCACAGATAATGCGACTCTGGTGGGCGGTTCTCGGTGATCGGAAACACACCGCTGAACACAATGCGGCATCCATCTAGAATCGTGCGCTTCTGCAGCGACAGTAGCGCCTTGACGTCTCTGCCCTTGCCGGCCATCTGCTCCTCGGCTGTCACGCCCTTGATGCCGTCTGCGTGGCCTGCGAAGAAATCATCGTGCACTTGCTACGAACAGAGCACAGTCAGCTCGACTGGATCAGCCTGTTCGAGACCAATGGGCCATACCGTGAGCACGTTCTTGGCGTGCATGAGGTTTGTGTCTTCCGTCTCCTCTGCGTCGTCCACTTCGACGCCCAGGACGCCCGTGCCTGCCGCGTTGTTGATCTCGGCTGTGCACTTGAAAAAGTGGAAGGGCTCGATGAGAAACACGTTGCCTTCGTTCTCCTTCCACACGTCGATGCGGTCGTCCAGCACGAGGATCATCGAGTCATCGCAGGATGGAAAGAGCAGCTTGAGCGACTTGTGGCGCATATCGGGCATGTCTGTCCGCGCCACGATGCGGTGCTGGAAGAACGAGCCGTTCGGGTCGATGATCTTGGCGATTTGCTCCGCGTACAGCCGCGTGCCGTGCGTGTAGATGAACAGATCGTAACGCTGAGAGAGGTCCTGCAGAAAGGACTGCAGGCCAGGCCGCAGTTTCACCACGTGCTCCTGTCCCACGAGTCCAGGGATGAAGAACCGATGCGTGTCATCTGTACAAGCATACTCTTTGAGCGTCTAACTTGTCCATATGCATAAACACACACACAGGTGCACCTGTGGTCGGGATCTCGCCCACGACGTCACTCACGCGCACAGCGTGCAGCAAAGTGTGATCCAGATCCAGCACCAACGACAGCTTCTTGGTGCCGAGCTGGCGCCGGATGTTGTCTGAGTCGAATTTCTCTGCCAATCAGACGCAACGCAGTCAGAAACGAGCGCAGGAGAGGCTAGAAGGCGGCCTGTGCACGTACTAGCGGCGTCCACATTGAGGCGCAACACCTGGCCGTGCGAGACGACGTTGACGGACTTCAACTCGCCGTCCATGTCGTCCTCGTTCTCGTCTACTATGGCCAGACACATCATGCAGGTGCGTCCGTTCAGGAGCGGGTGGATGCAGTATTCGACGGCCGCCACAACCACAGTGGTCTTGCTGCTGCCATCCGCAGATACCGCATCATCGACCGCGGCTGGTTGCACGGCCAAACGCACTGTCCCGCGACACGGAGCTGTGAGGTGCATGAGGTTGCCGTGCTCCATGCGACCAACTGTGGCCAGTACTTGGCCCTGGTCCACCTGTGCCCCGTCGACCACACTCCACACAACTGTGTCTACTAGTGCGGCCGCACACTCGACCTCCCTGCGCCTCAGGTGGTCGTCCATAGTGCCGCTGCTCGTGGTCGTCATCATGCGGACCAAATATGGCGAGGAAAGAGCGCTCTAAATGAGCGGGGTGTTTCCACCTAAAACGGGTCAGGATCTCTTGTATTCAGGTAGTTTAGGGTACATCCAATCCTCAACCACCCAGTAGTAACCCCTATATGATGTATTGGTACTTACTTCTTGCGGCCACGGTACAGTGTCCTTTCGTGGTCCCCATTTCGGTTGGCTGGCTGGGCGCAATTGCTAAAGACCGACGTCATGGCGACTACCAGCGGCGAGTTCAAGCGGCTCGTGCTCAAGCAGTTCCCGCCCACGACCGAGATCGAGACGGCAGAGAACGCGTACTGGAAGAAGTTCCAGTCACCCAAGGAGCTCAAGCAGGTCGGCCCCGTCACGCACATCGACGTCTCGCCTGTGGCGCCGCACCAGCTAGCCGTCACGACCTCGACGCGCATCCATCTCTTCAGCACGGTCACCAACGAGATCACCAAGACCTTCAGCCGCTTCAAGGATGTCGTCTACTCGGGCACCTTCCGCTCGGATGGCAAGCTGATCGTGGCCGGCGGCGAAGCGCCACACGTGAACGTGCTGGATATTAACACGCGCGCGATCCTGCGCTCGTTCCGCGGCCACACGGCCGCCATCCGCTCTACGCGGTTCTCGAGCGACAACGTGCACGTGCTGTCGTGCTCGGACGACAAGACCGCGCGCTACTGGGACCTACCCACGGGCAAGCCACTTGCGCTGCTGGGCGACCACACGGACTATGTGCGCTCGTCTGCGGCCAGTCCGTCGTCGCCGCACATTTGGGCCACAGGGTCGTACGACCACACAGTCAAGCTCTGGGACCTGCGCACGTCCGACCAGACAGTGTCGCGCTGCACCATGAGCCTGGACCACGGCGCGCCCGTGGAGTCATGCCTGGTCATGCCCGGCGGCGGCCTGTTGCTCTCGGCCGGTGGCAACGTGGTCAAGGTCTGGGACATGCTCAGCGGCGGCAAGCTGCTGCATTCGTTCTCGAGCCACCAAAAGACCATCACGAGCATCGGTCTAGACGGCACGGGCACGCGCCTGCTCTCGGGCTCGCTGGACGGCCACCTCAAGATCTACGACATGAAGACGTACGAGGTCACGCATGGCTTCAAATACTCGAGCGGCGTGCTGGCCTTCGGCATGGCGCCCACCAACTCGCATCTGCTCACGGGCACAGTGGACGGCACGCTCACGATCCGCCGCCGCAACGTGAAGAAGCTCGAGTTGGACGAGCTGCAGAGCCGCCAGTCCATCGTGCGCGGCGGCACGTACAAGTACTTCATTCGCGGCAAGAATGCCAAGGCCACGCCCGGCGACTTTACTGTAGCCACGACGCGCCACAAGCGCATCGCGCCTTACGACCGCGCGCTGCGCAAGTTCGACTACAAGAAGGCGCTGAACGAGGCGCTGGACACGCGCTCGCCCATTATCGTGGCCAGTATGCTCGAAGAGCTGCGTCTGCGCGTCGGGCTTGATCGCGCGCTGGCCGGCCGCGACGAGGAGTCCCTTGAGCCGCTGCTGGCGTTCCTGACCAAGTACGTGACCGACCCCAAGTACGCGGCGCTGCTCATTGACGTGTGCACGCGCGTGATCGACATGTACGCGCCCAAGCTGAGCCAGTCCATGCTGATCGACCAGCTCTTCGTCAAGCTGCTGGAGAAGATCAATGAGGAGGTGCGCGTGCAGAAGCAGATCTACGGCGTCGTGGGCATGATGGACCTCGTCATGGCCGCGCAATCCAATGGCGTCTCGACCGCAGACACCCACGACCAGGACGACGAGACCGACCAGGACGCCCAGACCAGCGCTGAGGAGTAGAGAGAGGGACCTGGATCAGTAGAACAGATCGCTCCACACGGCCATTATGTTAATTAGAGAGTACTAGCAGTCCATTTTCATCAAGAGTCTCGTGCCCATCAAACCACAGCCACACACGAATGGGACGAGAGCTTGCATTCTACCTTAACAAATCTATCTCGAGAGTGTGTGGATGACCTTGAGCACGTCGTCAAACTCAATGTTCTCCTGGATCTTCTTGGGTCGCATCTGGTTGTCCTCGTTCGCGTCGATCTTGACGAGCTCGCCCTCGAGTGTCCACGTCTCAGCGGCCACGGCGGCCTGGGTCTCCTTCTCCGACAGGTTTAGCTTGGCCTGCAGCGTCTTGAGCGCGATGGCGTTATGGCTACGGCGGATGGCGCTCAGGATGGACGCGCGCACGGCGGCCTCGAAGCCCTTGACGCTCTTGGCGAACGACAGATCGGCGGCCCAGAACTGTTCAAACAAGCACGACTGCAGCAGGAAGCCGGCGTTCAACGCGGCCATGATGTTGGCGTCCTATACGCGATTCCACAAGCGAAATACGTCATTAAATGCGTTCAAACAAGACCTTCGAATGGTCATTTCCTACCTCTCGGAGTGCTTCGGTAACGAGCGTGGAGGCGCCCGTGAAGAAGGGTGACGGGCTGGCCATGATGCCCTTCACCAGAACCTTGGTGACCTTGTGAGTGTTGGACTTGGCCGGGTGCACCAGGTAGAGCTTGAGCAGCGCCAGCTGTGCGTCAATATCGACGCTCACGTTGGCGATCTGCTCGTCCAGGTACTGCTCCAGCAGCGCCACAACGCCCACTTCGAAGGCGTCGTTGCTCTGCATCACTTCCAGCAGCTTGGCTTGCACTGCGGAGGCATCTTTCTCCTGCACGGACGCGAAGTCCACGACGCTCTGCGGCTGGAAGGCGGGCATGATGAGCTGCTTAGGGGGCTCTTGATGGGGGAATCAATTGCTGGCTCCGGGCAAGCCTGCGATGAACCCGTGGAAACGAATACCCTCCTATAATCGATACTCATCTGCTTCAACAGGGGCGTCATCGTACAGTACAGTGGAGAATTAAAGTACGAGTGAACCCATTTTGGACTGCAACCTGAACATATTTGGAGAATGAAGGATGCCGCTTCGTTGATACCGAAACCTCTGTCGCGCGTTGGCTCCGCGTTCAAGCGGAAGGAGGAGAAACGACGTGAGAAGGATCCCGGGAGTTATGAACAGCAGGAACCAGCGATGAACGGCCATGACAGTGAGCTCAAGCCAGCAGCTCGAAGGGTTGTAGTGCTGAGGCGATGCGAAGACGTCAACATCCGTACTGGAGGCTTCCAGGCCATCGAAGACGCGTCTTGGCGAAGGCTTGAGCAGCGAAGACATCGACATAATCCGGCAGACTCGTCTCCACGACGGCCATCGACTTCGTAGCTTGTTTAGTTTAGAAATGAACGCCTTTGTACTAGTCACACTATCGCCTCATCGGAATGGATTGCTTAGTGCTGAGTAACTTTGTGTGTGCGTGAACCTCATTATTCGTGTTACAGGTTGTATTTGGCATACTTTTCGCCCCCAAGGCCCACTTGAAGCGTGGTTTCGTCCAATATTCGCTGCAGCTCGCGTTTGGCATCCAAAACTGCAGCCATTGTGGGTCCTTCAATGGCCTACGCAATACAACATGCAGAAATGTGAGTACTGCTCACACTACTTGGAAGAAGCACGCAAAGCAACGTACCAGATATAGTTTGCGCTCGCCTGGGTTCGGTTTCCGACCTGCAGGGACGAAGGAGCCACGCGCGATAACGGCAGCGCCTGTGAGTTCTGCGACGGAATCGCTGGCTTCTTTTTGAGTGACTCGCCATCTGGCCTGCTGCGGATAATCGTTGATCTCCAACTCTTCCTCAAAATGGTTTTCGTTCACTTCAGCTGCAGAGTGACCGTGAGATTGCTTGTACTGCATCTCCAGAATCTGCGCAATTTGCTGAGCCTTTCGCACAGCACTGAGTGCTTCCTGATCCTTTGCGCCACCATTTGTCGCGGCAGGCGTTTTGCCTGCCGACGCTGGCACTGTGGCAGTGGCAGATGCTGCAGCAAAGGCAACGGCCTTATCCAATGCACTTGGTTCTTTCGTGGCCTTTTCTTCGTCTTCGTCGTCGTCCGCAGCAGTGTTATCCTAAACAAAGAGCAACGAATGAGCCAATAAGTTCTATCGAGACCCAAAACTGCAGCGCAGCTTACCTCCACGAAAATTCCTTGATCGATTTCGTATTGACGCCGCTGCAAGTCAGTCGCGCGCTGGGCTTCACTTCTCTCGGTTTCGTCAAAAGTGAAGCCCTTGCCCTTGAATCCACTACCATGGTATCGAGCTTCGCCTTGCTTAACCTTCTCTTTAAAACCTTCAGCCAAGGTAACAAGCTCTGGCGGAATTATTTGCTTGGCATTTTCAAGAGCCTTCACCAGGTCAACCGAGTACTCTTCTTCGTCAGGAGAGATAAATGTGTACGCTGTACCCTTACGTCCAGCGCGTCCTGTTCGGCCAACTCGGTGCACATAATCTTCCAAATGATTCGGGCAATGGTAGTTAATAACAAGCACCAGGTCCTTCACATCAAGCCCACGGCCAGCAACCGATGTAGCAACCATGAGCGTTCGCACCTTCCGCTTAAAGTCATCAATCGTGTAATCACGATCCATTTGATCCTTTCCGCCGTGCAATGACAGCGCTGGGTATCCAGCCTTCATCAGATCTTGAAATAGTTTATCGCAGGCTTGTTGAGTGTTCACGAATACCAAAATATTGCCTTTTTCGTACCAAAGACCCAGTAGCTGAAGTAAGCGCATGAATTTGTCGCTTTCTTCGCGAATTTCAACGTACTGAGTGATATCACCAGAAGCTGTACTGCGAGCACCGACAGTAATCTCGACAGGTTTTTTCAGCACTTTGCGCGCAAGAGTTTCTACAGCACGAGGAAATGTCGCTGAGAAAAGCAGTGTTTGGCGATCTGAGCGGATATTCATCATAATCTTCGTGATTTGCGGTTCGAACCCCATATCAAACATACGATCAGCCTCATCTAATACCACGTACGTCACACGCTGCAAAGACACCATTTTGCCGGCACTCATGCACAAAATATCAATCATTCGACCTGGAGTGCAAATCACAATGTCAGACCCCCGCTTAAGGTTGCCAATTTGTTCGGAAACAGACGAGCCACCGTAAACCGCAGTAGCGCGAATGCCAAGTCCCTTCGCAAATTGTTTGGCTTCGACATAGATTTGCTGTGCTAATTCGCGTGCAGGCGCCATAATGAGCCCAATCGGTCCTTCACCTTCTTTTAATGGAGGCTGATGTAGAATATGTCGAAACATAGGCAAAAGGAATGCTAGTGTCTTGCCCGATCCAGTCTTTGCAATACCGATTACATCACGACCTGACATAATCGCAGGCAGTGCCTGACGTTGGATTGCAAATGGCTCTGTGTATCCATGCTTCTTGATAAGCTGAAGCATGCGCACACTAAACCCACATTGTGACCACTTTTGCAATGGCCGAGGGCAATTCTTTCCTCGAATCTTGATTTCCAACTCGTTGCGAATCTCTTCCACTTGCTCATCTGAAAGATCCTTGAGCTCTTTCGGAACCACGTAAAATTTCTTCTGAAACGGGAGGTAATCAATCTATAGAAAGTTAAAATCTGCAGGTAAGTAAATCATGATGCGCGCAGATATTTGCAACAACAAAATAGCCGCTTACCTTTGAGTGATCCACAGGCTTGATTTCCTTCTTCTTCTGAGCTTCTTGCAAGATTTCCAATGCAGATCGTTGATCAACTTCACCACCGACGTTTTCACTGATGGCATCTTCCTCAAATCCTTGGTATATCCGCCCAGTGTCCGTCGGCTTTGCTGCATCTTCTGATACGACAGCTTCTCCAGAGCCGGGTAGGATAGAAGAAGAAAAATCTTCTTCCTTCACGTCAGCTGCTCGCTGGTTCTTGATAGCGTTCATGAACTCCTTCAATTCACGTTCCTCTCGTGCTTCGCGCTCTTCCGGTGTCTCTTCAACCGCAGATGAATCCGAGTTGCTGGTAACAGTCGGTTCGGGCATCTGATCAGCTTGCTCGGTGTTGATCTGGGGCGGCAGGAAAGTGCCATAAATATTAATATTGTCTGACTCAATTTCTTGCAATGAGATCACATTCGCAGCTGGATTTACAATGGACTGCTGGATCGCTGCTTCATCCACCAGTCCAGCCATGTAGGCATCCAGCGGATCCACTTCTTCCACAACCCGTTGTACCAGTTTTCTTTGTTCCTCTTCGCGTTCTTCTCGCTTCTGTCGCTCCTCTGGGGTTTCTTTCTTTCTGTCTTCCTCTTCCAGACTCCAGAGCTGGATCTGCGATGGCACGACATCCACTTCAGCCAGAAAGCTCTCGGCTTCATCACTCTTCTGCTTCATCTGCTGCTCGCGCCACAGCTTTAGCTTCTCT
Organism: Elongisporangium prolatum; assembly: GCA_023335875.1. Taxonomy (NCBI): domain Eukaryota; phylum Oomycota; class Peronosporomycetes; order Pythiales; family Pythiaceae; genus Elongisporangium; species Elongisporangium prolatum. The sequence continues at coordinate 117,024 of JAADVW010000015.1, read as the reverse complement.
CGTCTCCGTTGCTTCTCTTCATCGGTCTTCTTGCCATTACCGCCAGCCTTTGTTTTGTCCAACGGCTTCAACGCAATGCTGCCAAACTTGAAGTTCTTGGTCGAGATTGATTTGCTTTTGGAAGTCGATCCGCTGCTGGTTGCTACTGCATTTGCAGTAGCCGAGGATCCACCAGTCGAACTGGAATCCTTGCGCTCTCGTGGTCGGCTTCGACTGCGATTTCGATGCCGCTTGCGATCGCGACTATGACTACGATCTCGTGAGGTATGAGCGCTGTTCTTAGTTGGACTCTTATCATTGTGTTTGGTCCCGCTATCGGCCGCCATGGCGACTTCAGCTGCTGCTGAATTGGAGGCAATTGGCTCACTGGTCTTGGCTGCAGAGCCTGACACTTCCTTCTTGGCGTTCTCGGCATCTCGTCGCTCCACGGGCGATGCAGATCGCGATCTCGAACGTCGTGAAGAACGACGGTGACTACTGCTCTTCTTGCGACTGTCGCGATCCTTCTCCCGACTCGGCGACCGCGACCGACTTCGTCTCTGGTGGCTGCTTCGGTCCTTCTTTTTCCTATCACGACTGGAGTGCGGACGTCCACTCGAGCGCGAGCGTCGTCGTCGACTGCGCGATTCGCTGTCACGCTTCGACTTGGAATGGCGACGATGGCGGTCGCTCGATCGAGAGCGCGTCGATACAGCCGACGAGCGCGAGGCCAGTGACGAGGATCGCGAATCCGCAGAACGCGATCTCGAGCGGCGAATGCTGCGGCGATTGCTGCCGCTGTGCTTGCGGGCCTCGCGCCGCGACGACGAGCGTGGGCTCAGGCTGCGGCTGCGCCGTCGCTTGCGACTCTCTTTCCCCATGGGAAACCAATCAGCCCAACGGCGAATCCCCCAATGAAACAAACGGCGCCATGGGGCTGGAGGCAGCAGATCTTCTGGGCTGCGATTGGCTGTTAATGTGTTGTATAGAGCTATGTGATTGGACGTTATCTGATGACAAGGAACGTACAGTGGGATCTTAGTTGAAGCATATGTGTACACTCCAAGAAATGCACACAGAAAAAAATTGTTGTATTATTTAGTTATAGAGGAGAGTCTTTTAAAAAAGAAGGAAAAATGGAGAATAAAAGAAGACACAAGGAAGAAGCATTGAGGCGGAAGAAGCGATCGCATGTGAGAAAAAAAATCTTCCAGTCTTGATGGGGAAGAGACTGGCTTCAGTACTTAAAAGTACAGATACTCCTTTCGCTTGCGTTTGGAATAAATCACAGCACCAAACATGAGCGAATCGTAGTGAGGAAAGTCGTTCGAATTTGGCAGATGCCCAATCTCGCCAAAGGTCGTCATGCCCATGAGGGACGCGCCACCGGACCAGTCTTTGTAGGCTCCAACCTGAAGAGACGCAGTGATCTTAATGAGAATACCGAAAGGTCACCAAGGTGAAACATGAAAGACGTACCATCTCCGCCATGCTTTTATGGCCCAGAAGTGCTTGAACACCAGCCGACAGAAACATCAGGCAACCAATCGTCTCGTGGATGTAGAATTTATTGCTCTCCATGGCTTGTGCACCCATCTAGCAAAGAGATACACGCGTTCAGTCAATTGTACCAATGGGGAATGCAACTGATGATAAATGTACGTACCTTGTTAATCGCAGTTTTGAGCGACTGCGCGGACGTTTCCATCAGCACAACATTGGTACCAGAAGCCACCGAGCTAGTGGTGCTCAAAGATCCGTCATCGTTGATACCTGTGATCACAGCGGTCATGTTGATGAGACGAGACCAATCGCTGGACTGCATCGAACAAAGCGACGACGATGAATGTGCGTCATTGCTTCTGTCAATCTCCATTTGATTCGAGACAAAATCGATTGTTGTGCCCAAAGGATGCAAATTACCGAGGCGCGGGAATCCAATAGACGAGAGGTCAGTTTGGCTCTTATCAGCTGCTACGTCGAGCCACTACAGAGAAAACGAAACATATTAGTATAATCACTAGTGCAGAAGTCATTACGAATATGTCGTACCTCTTGGTATACTTCAGCTGCGGGCTTGCAATCGATCTCGTAAATGGTCTTGTTAGATGCTTTGGTAACTGTGCCCATGCAGTACTCACTATTTACGCCAACAGGACTGTAGCCGCTAAACCAGCTCACGTAAGTTTCGACACTGGGGAAGCAAAGTGCAAACGCAATGCCCATTTTGGTCCAGTCGCCACGACCATCCCGCACGCTTTTCGTGTAATCAGAACTGCTACTACTGCTGATTTGAATCCAAGACACTGACGCTTCACCATCACGTTGTCTGGCTGCATCTGATGAGCAGCCTCCAACTATCGGACAATGAATAGCTTCTCGAATCCCTTCAATAGCATGTTCCACGAACAACGGACAAGCATATACAGCAGTAAAGGCAGGTTTTTCACCCGGATCCACGTCAGCCGCGACACGCGCATAAGCAGTCTTGGCAGCAGCAAACGTCTTTTCACGAGCGTCACTTTGTGAATATTCAGCATGAACAACCGTATAGATACCGTGAGGGTCGTTAACTCCCCACAGTGTCACCAAACCTTCGTCATTATGCCGATTCACAGACACCCACGCATTTTCATCGCACATGCCTCTGGCGATCGTTCCTCCAATGTACGGAACACCAGGAGCGAGTTGTCGCAGCAGATCCACGATCACATCCGCTTCGAAGCCTGTAGAAAACCCAACCACCACGAAATGAACTTCGCCACCAAGCTTGGTAAGAAGTTCTTGAAATGCACCCGTCATCGCAAGTGATTCAGTCTTGTTGGTCGCCCACGCAGATGCTGCGTGTACACAACTGGAGTTTTGCATCAAGAGATGCTCCGTAGTAGAACTGGGTCGCTTATCGATTGAATAATCTTGCGAAGTAATAGATCCCAGAGGGAAATCACGCGAGTATAGCGTTCGACTGCTTTCCTGGTTTGCCAGGTACTTGATATAGTCTTTAGGAAGATGTGTCCGAGAACCGATCGTGCTTGCAACGTTACTGGGTCGCCCTTTTCGCGACATCTCCTGAAGACTCACATCAGAATGGGACCGCCGGCTACGGCGCTGTATAGAGTTCCGAATATCGGCATTGGAGCTGTGTCGTGGATTCGAGTGCTGAGAATGCTGTCTCTGTTTCTGCTGTTGTGAGTTCGTTGACATTTGCTTCGAAGCAGTTGTCCGAGAGTATCGTTTCAGACTTGAGTCTCGTTCATCTCCATGCTGGTTGTCTTTGCTTCGATATTCTGATGGCTGTTCATGATCATTCTCTTTCATTTCTTCGTCATCGATGCTTAACCGCTGATACCTGCGCGGCAAATTGCCCTCGCTGTGGCTGCGCGCGTAGGATTGAGCATCACTGCCGACCTCTTCATCGAACGCACCTGTGAGGTCTTGAGAATGCGATGGACTAAAGACGGGGACTGGCATCTGTGAGTCGTCTCCTGACGAGGCCTTTGTGCGATGTAGCCACTCTTTAAAGTCTTCTTGGTTGTTTAGTTCACGCCCGCTTTTGGAACGATGTTGAGACACGACGCACTTGGTGCACACTCGAATGCTTGGCTGATGGCGAGAGAGAACCTGCTTTCCCGAGTCATTGTGCGTGAAACTGATCGACGGCACGCGGATCGTGCTGCTACATTTCCAGCAAATGACTTCACCACACATGCGGCAATGGTGGCGCCGACGGAAAATTGAGGAAAACCGACGCACGCAAATGATGCAGTACTGACGCTCTTTGTCTTTGACCCAGGCCGACGTCTTGACAACCGAGATCTCTTGGTGCTCTGGTGGATCTTCCAGCAGATCCCGCAAGCCCTTGGCAAACTGAAGAACCATTTCTACAGCTGGATTGCTCCGAAAGAGCGTCACCATCGGAGGCGGTCGCTGGAACACGATCGAGATCAACACAAACTCCTGCGCATAGTCCTTCACGGGCAGTCGTTCGAACTTGCATATGAGTGCATCAAATTGGGATCGCTCGAGGTTGTTTCCCTGTATCTGTGGCATGCCACCTACTTCAGCCAACGACTCTTGGAACAAATAACAAGACGTGATGTCTCCACCAGAAGTCTCGATACCAATGTACTCGAGCACATAAAAGTCCGACGACTTGCTGGCAAGCGATCCCGACTTGATGGCCCACCACTTGATAGCAGCCTGCTTGTATACCTCGCGCGCGTCCTTGGGCGGATTGGCGCTCGGGTAAACGCCCGTGCCATTAAGGTCCTCGAGCACATCGGCGTCCAGGTAGCCGTCGCCCAGCACCTTACGCAGGAACATCTTGAATTTGTCTGAGGTCTTGAGGTCGTATATCGTCTTCAGCACGTTTGGAAACGACGCATTGGCGCGGATCACAGCCTTGGCTGAGACAAACTCGGACCACTCCGAGCTGGGCTTGAACAACGCGACGTCGCCCTTGTGGTCCTGCAGCTTCCAGAGCACACTGCTAGAGTCGCTGAGCAGTCCAAGACAGGACCGCGCGCGGTTCTCGGCGTACTTGTGCAGTCGGATCTTGCGCTCATAGGAGAGCGACGGTCCCTTAGCGGTCGTGAAGTACCCGTCCTCCTGCGAGTTGTTGTCGGCCGAATCGCTCCAGTCCTGCTCCTGTTGCGGAGGCGGCGGCGGTGGTGAAAGCTGCAACGGATCGTCTGGAGGCTGCATGTTGTTGTGTCTGTCTGTCCCCACTGGAGAGAGAGCACCTGCGACTGAGAGAGAGAGAGAGGCGGAGAGTGCGCGCCTTGCCGTTTCCCGTCAGTACTTCCGTGAAATCGCGAACGACCTTCCGGCCGACTGCGCGCTTGAGCTGAAGGCGGAAGGCGTTGGGACTCACCGTACAAGACACAACAACGAGGTCAACTTATGCACAAAACGTTGACCCGAGCGAAAGGGGAGACCAGTAATTTTTCCATGATGTGTGTCCGACGGAAAGAAAAGAAAAAATAATTTGCCCGTTGGCGGTTATTTTTCACGTGATTTAGCATTAGTCGACACCGTTTTAGTCACATCGACACTAATTCGTACCCAATGGGACTCGAAAAAGTGAATCCACTTGGAAAGATACCAGTACACACTGCGAGCGGCGTTCTGGCGTTGCTGAGGCTATTCAAGTACAGTACTGCAGACGGCCAACAGTGCCGATCAGCTTTGCGTTCATGGCATCGTGAGCCAAAAGACGTTTTGGCGATCGTCGCGCCTACGTCGGCAATATATCCCCTCCCATTGGCTGAAAATAAAGCCATTCTTTCGACCAATGAAGTCCCTCCATTCCATCGACGTATTTTTAGCCAATGTTCAACCAGACAGGAGCGTGGGGTAAACAGCACTGGCGTTCTGGGAACAATGGCCCAACTGCAAGATGGCCGAGCATTTCCTCTCGCCCACCGTGTTCTCTGAAAGGACGTCGCTGCTAGTGTGCATGGCGGCTGTCCATTCGGTGGCCGGCGTAGGCGTCGCAGCGTCCATCGCAGCCGTTGCGCCGCTACCCAAGCGGTCCGGAGTCGACAACATAGCGGATGATTTGGTACGAGCTGTTGGGTCCAATGTGGTGTTTGTTATGAGTACTGTATTGACTTGGCGTATGGACTGCAGATAGAGCATGTGGTAGACTTCCTCGCTCCTGTGGATATGCTGATCGTCATGTGTGTAGCTCTTGAGTAGAATATTTGGTCTAATGAGACGCATACTCACAGTTCGGTGTCTCTGTTGTAGGCAGGTCAATGGTTACTGGAAAGAAATCTGCCAGCGCGATGCTATGTGGCGACGCTATTGTGCTTCTCGATGGCGCATTGATCGACCGCGGTCTTTGCTGCGGATGACTGGGACCGAGAATTTCTACGAGCTGTATTTCTACCTCCATCGCAATCGGTTCATGCCTCGCGGTCGATTCACACCCAAGAACCAGCTCGCGTGGGGTCGAGCGAGGCAGGAAGGAGCAGATGCTTGGATTACGATTGCGCACCGGTCCGATTGCAGAACAGTCTCACGAGGAAGCACAACGTCCATCCAGTTGCGCATTGTGCTGCAGAACCTGCTGCCACGACCACTGACGGTCGATATCCAAGACATTAAAGTGCATATGAAAAGCGGCTACATGGGTAGAGTGCTTGGCCTGGCAGGCAATGCAACCGAGTCTTCCCTTGCACCAAAGGTGGTCGCATTCAACGGTGAGGCGGTCTCGTCGCCGACAGGTCAGCAGTGGATCCAGCTCCAGATGTTTGAATTCGCAGTTGTCGCGATCAACATCGAATGCAAAGGCTGCGAATTCGAGGCGGATTTTCTCGAAAGGTAAAACTCCTTTGGTACTCTGTGCTGCATCGTGAATCGCCCTGACATGCTTGAATGCTGTCTTCTAGCTGCTGTGCATTGTGGCTCCCAATCCGCCGCGTGGGCGCCTGCCAATCGCTCACGACCTGCCGCTGCCGTCTCATCCCAGACAACTACCACCACGGCAGCATCCGCGTGCCGGTTGTGGACGAGTCGATCGTCTGGAAGCACTACACTTACATCTCGAGCCGCGTCATGGTGCTCGACTGCCGCGATTCGCTCGAGCACCAGTTTGCTGGCAGTAACTTATTGAACAAACCTTCGACCAAGACCAACTCGGTCCGCAAGACCAGTCTGTCGTAGCTAACTGTTAATTGTAACATGAATACGAACCTAACGCTGTTTTCAGCGCCAGCAGTGTGTCCTTTCATGCAGGATCCAAGTGAAAAAGGGAAACTCATGGAGGACGAAGGAGAGAAAGAGAGTGCGGTAACGCACGTGCAGGAGGCCAAGAAGACATTGAAGAGTCCGTACAGAGACTTATGCCTGTGCTGCATTGTGGAGGTGGCTAAAGCTCTGGTTGTTCTCCAGGTCCATGGCTGTCGGCGTATCACAACTCGGTCGCTGGCATTCGTGCGTTCTCAAGGTAGTTTGACTGCACGTTATTCGTTGCGACGTCATAGTCCAGGCTAACAGGAGAGGTTAGCTGCATGTGTCTTGTCGACGTCTATGGAGATGGCGACTCCAAACTCATCGTTGCGGACGCCGACAAGCGACTGAAAATGTTCAAAGGTTCGATCTACGCCCCTGCCTTGATGCTGGTAACAAAGCATAAGCCATTGTTGCTGACGGCATTTGCTTTTATTTATTGTCACTAGGATCGTCGCTGCACGCTGAGCAAGTGATCCTTGGTGTTCCATCAGCTCTAAGCTACTTTTACTCTGGTGAGAGCGAGCTGCCTGGCACTTTCAATACTTTTTACTGGCTCACACCCATTTGTGTAGATACCACCCGACCACGTGTTCCAGCAATTGCAGTGGCGTCTGGAAGTTTTATATACATTTACCGTAACTTCCGTCCTCATTATAAGTTCACAGTTCCTGCGCTCGAAGTCGACGCCGAGGAGCAACGATTGTGGGAGGCACTTGCCAAGTGTACAATCGAGATTCCAGCAACGCTTGCGCAATTAACGTCTATGAGGTGCTATCTACTTAAATATCGCATTCTAGTTGGAGATGTCAACTCATTGCTCTAATATCTCGTGCAGAGGACTTGGTATCCGCTTAACAGAACGGTCTCGTGGGCTTTTGGCAATTGATGATATTGACGAACAGGCTGAGTACGTGACGCGGTTCATGGATGAGCCGCTGATAGAACGCTCGAACGTCACGTGCTTAGCCTCGGTTAAGAAGAACATGGACGATAAAGATGCCGTCAGTTGGTAAGCGTGCCTTTTTTCTTGTTACAGTAGGCATGAAGAAAAGTTGTTAACTTACACGTACTTTTGTAGTCTTGTGGTTGGAACAGAAACATCAATGGTATACGTGCTTGATCCGCAAGGGACGTCAGTTATCCAGCAGGTCAAAGTACCGGGGATTCCTGTGGAGATCGTTCCTTGGGGTCTTTTTGATGTTGAATGTCGCCTCATTCTCACCACGCGAAGCGGTTCCGTGTATACAATCAAGAATGGCGAGTTGCTCAAGACTGTGATCGAGCTTGAAGCTACACCTTGCGGACTTTTGCAACTCGAGAAAAGCATGGTCGTTGCGTCCATGAACCGCAAACTGACTTCATACCACCTCAAAGGAAAAAAGAATTGGAGTCTGACAATGGCAGACGATATTGTTGCCATTGAAGCTTTCAGCTTGCGTACCAAGGAAGCGCGAGGTGTTCTTGTTGCCCTGCGAAATGGTGACGTGATATTGTACAACGAAAAAGTCAAGATTTGCACTCTCAATTGTGATACGCTGCTTACGGGAATTGTATTCGGTCAATATGGACGTGAGGATGCTTGCCTGGTGCTAGTTCAGAAGAACGGCGCTCTGTCACTTAAAATCCTTAAACGTACAGCTAGCCTTGAGGTACGACATTATATTCAAACATGGCTAGCCAGATAAGAATGCTAACTTAGTTTCGCAGGCCATTTCGGAAGCGGCGGGCCCTCCTCCGGAGCAAGGTAAACAGCAAATTTGTGTGTCAGTCTGTCTCAATCAGAGTCACTAATGCGATAAAACTACTGTGTTACTCTAGATATCCCACTCAACATTCCAAAAAAGACGAAACTGTACGTCGAGCAAACGCAACGAGAACGAGACCACGCGACAGAAATGCACCGTCATTTCCAACGCGATCTTTGCAAACTGCGACTGACAACTGCACGAGCATACGTGAAGATCATCAAAGACGGACAGGTGGGTAGATATGTCTGGTAGGTCGATCGTCTAAGAATCGGATGATTCAAATTGGTCTTTGGTGTGCACAGGGTCCTGTTTCTTATTCTACGAGCGCTGCCATTCGATTGAATGCCCAAATTCAGGGCATTGGTCCTCACTTCCGCATAAAGCTGAACGTCCAGGTACACATGCAATGCTAGGTTACCGCTTTCTTGGCTTCATTAAAAACAATGTATGGCGCAACTTTCTTATTAATTACAGAATGCGGGAACAAAAGCAGTGACAAATATTACGATTGCTTCTCATTTTGACCACTCCCTCTATCGTATGACCAACAGTTTGTTGCTCATTCCGCTCGTAATCCCGGTTCGTACATGTTAACACTAGCCATGATTCTCAATGCACGATTTTGACGCGTACTTATGATCGTATTAGAACGTTCAATACGTTTACACTTTGGATGTCGAGTGTATCTCAGACTCCGGCGCTGCAGACACCGTTTCCATCTTCGTTTGTGGCAAAGACAGGTAAGCTGCTATATTGTTGGTATCTGTCTGGAGATACCAACGAGATGTTTTGTGTCCGATTCAGCTGCATCCCGCTTGTATCTGCCGTTGTGAACATGCCGCTGAGTGAGCCCGAGCTTTAGCATCAATCGATAATATCGTCAACACAAACATGCTACCTCATATCATTAAACTGCACTATGCGGAGGCACTTGCGCACTGAAAACTGCACGCAATGACACATTATTGTGTAATCATGCTACGCGCTGCCTTACGAATTTGATCACTGAATTGGAAAAGCCGTACAAACTCTTCCAGTCGATTCTCTTGAAGCTGCCTCACTTCTGCTTCCTCCTTGGCAATCATCTTGCCCAGTTCGTTCACCTCTGCATACGGTACTTTTGTTTTCATGTTTAAAGTCTCCATGAGTTGTCGCTTCAAGGTGCGAAGAATCTGTCGTTTGTTTTGCAATGCAGCTTCAGCCTGAGCACAGCTTCGATGACTCGCGCTTTGAGCGTACGGAATGTCCGCAGTGGACTCCAGTAGCTCAGTCAACGCGCCAGGGACAGGCTTCAGGTAGACGACCAATCGTGCGATCACAGCGTTTCGATTGTGGGTTTCTTTCTGAAGCAGGTTGCGAAGCTGTCCGCTCTGCGTCCGAAGCTGCAGTACTTCATTCATGTCACCTGATGGATTGGTGATCAGCGCTTTCATCTCGCTCTGCTTCTCTGCAAACGATTGTTCCGTGTTGAAGATGACCTCACTCAAGCGATTGTATTCTTCAATCATGGTCAACACGCCGGGATCTTCGTTGGCAAGCCAATCGTCATCATCTCCATCGTCACCAAAGCTCGTCGAGCTGCTTTGTTGAGCAGAGGCAGCAGCTGCAGCAAGCCATGCTGACTCTGCTTTAATCACTGGGGCTGGAGCTGGAGCTGCTGGGCCAGCCGTAGACAGTGTTCGAGTCGTTCCAAAGGTTAAATTTGCAGATGTTGCAGTGTTATCACTGTAAGGCTCAGGCTTTACAACTGGCGCATCGTCGTCGTCTTCAGTAAGATCCACTGTGTTGCTGTCATGGGTTCGTCGCGGTGGTGGCTGTACCTGTCGTTCCACTTTGACGGCAACGTTGGCAGCGACTGTCGTCGGCTGCGACTCCTGTCTTGGAGTCGAGATAGCCAAAGTCTGCATCGTCGCAATTGGATCCGGAGCTGTTGCCTCCTGCAGCATCCTGCGCTGGGTCTTGGCCATTTCCAGCAACCCGTCCGACCACGTCGCATAGCGCTGCATGTTGGACGGGGCGCCATCCACACAGAAGTATTTGTGCAGCGCGAAGCTACCCACGACGCCGTGGTGGCGGTCTGCGCAGCAGAACCGGCATTGGTATCCTGCATTATCGCAGTTCACGCAGAGAAAATCGACCTCGGCACGTCCGCAGACTTGACAAGCTATCGATACCAGTCAACCAACAGTCAGATCTCATCGAATCTTTCCAACTTCCATCTCGCGTACCGTTCACTTGCACACAATGCGCAGCATGGCTCGCCACTTTGCTTTCCCCTGAAACCTCGAGCTCGTAGTGCACGTGTCGCTCGCACGAATCGCAGAAGTGCTGACTGCAGAGACGGCATGCCACAGAGGCAGCTGCGCGCCGGCAATGGCTGCAAGCCGCCCGCCGCAGTTCTACATCCAAAGAGAGGGGAAGAGCGAGCATGTGTAAGTTGTGCTGTTGCAGACTGAGCCAAGACGCTGCGAGAGCAGTCTACCAGGCGGATCGAACGCCGACTCGAAGGTCGAGGTGTCCGTCAACAACGTCGCAGCCATCATCATCATCATCATCTTCTGTGGATCAGGCGCGAGGTCAGTCCTGCTGTGATTGGCTGAAAAGAAGGACTTTCGATCTAAGACTATGATTGGTAATTACCAAACCTAAATGTGTCTATATAGGTGCATATTAGGAGAAACAAACCAATCTTTTCCTGAAATGGCTGCATGAATCCCACGCAACGAGCATCTGGAATTAGATTTGCAGGCGCTGGAATGGCATCAGCTGAGGTTGAAGCCGTTGGGAAAGCAAGCGTGCGTCTGATTTTTAGCTCGTGATGGTGCAATTTGAAGTTAGGTTCGTGCGTACATAACCGTAATGTTTTCAACTCCGGGCCAAATCTCGAAGTGCCGTAAATTACCGCATCCATAAAAATGGAAGCAAATCTCGGAAAGTGTAACCATCTTCCACAAGCAACTGCAACTGAAAGCAGCCAACAATGCAGGCAAACAAGGAAGGATCCTTCCATCCGTCAATGCGTTCGGACCGATTGACGTCAGCGCTGGCATGAGGCTACTGCCGCGAGTGTACGGTGCGTGGTACTGTAAGAAGTCTGTCAGTCGCGCCCCCTCATGCGTATCCATACGTCCTCGCGATATCGCTTGCGCCAAGTGTGCAGTATTCACAAGCCACACATATCTTCTTGGAAAGCCGTTAGGTTGCTTTCTTTTTTTACTTGTGCGAGGGGACGAGGGGAGGGACCAGGCAACGTTACGGGACCGTTCGCTTAGGTTCGCAGGCGGAAGAGAACAGACTCTATGTCCCTATATGGCCGGCGGTTTCATAGGAGAGGTACCGTAGATGCCGTTTGAGATGTTGCCTCTCATTAAACAAACGAAGAGCCTCCTCCCAAAGCCAAGCCCAATGGACGCCATGACCATGGACTCGCCCTCGGCCCTGGTCGCGCGCCTGAGCCCCCGCAAGCGCCTGACGATGGATCCTGCTGATAATCAGCAGCTGATCCGCGCTGCCACGCCTCCATCCAGTATCAGGTAAGCTCATCATTGTTATCTAGAATCTGGTAACCGCCACAAGCAAATGCTCACCTTGTGCTTTCTACAGCACACGAATGGAGCCTCCACGAATGGAGAAGGCGCGTCGAGTTGTGCGCACGCTCCCTCTGCGCACTGCCAACGTGAAGCTGCCGTTCGAAGACGAGATCTCGGACGAAGAAGCCAAGAGCTTCCGCAAGCAAATGGATGAAGGCTTCTGGCTGCATGACGCGGTAGCGCTGTCCCGGACAGCTTGATGACGCCAACCGCAGCAGTAGACAACGTATCATTATTATATTATCATTGAATGACCCAAGGCTGAAGAGAACGGCCATCCGCGCCTTGTAAAAGAGCAAAATTGTAGGAGAACGTATGAAAAGCGCGAAGAGCCTAAGGCTGAATATTATTCATGAGTGAATTTATCAGAGACATCGGTCTAATGAGAGCGCCTCGGATCATGACGCACATGACGATGTACAGCATGGACGGGTCTGGTGGCTTCAACAAAACCCGCCAAGCCCAGACCCGCACCATAATTCTTCACGAGTTCACAAAACCCACCCGTTTGTTGAATAAGACCTTACACAGAGAAATGATCTGCGAACAGGCGCGGAAGGTTCCGAAGCGTACTTAACGCCATCAACGACCACCATGCTTCCATGCTCATGCGATCCATCCCACTGCTGCTGCTGCAGGCGTATGCATTGGGCTCCGATCGTTCGCTGCATTCGTGATGTAGCCATGTCTGAAAGAGGCATGGAACAGCGAATGGAATCGCCCCAGCATCCTGATGGTCCATATTGTGCTGTCAACTCATTGTAGGACTGACATACAGTCGAATGAATCACATTGACGCCTCTCTGGCGCTCTGATAATTATTCCTCTACTTAAATTTGCTCCCCATTGCGAATCACTTGAGATCCGAAACGAGCAGATCCCGCACTCTCGAAACGCGGAAGTGGGTGATGTTGCCCAAGCAGACACATCCTCCGTGTTTCTTGTCGTCATGCGTTTGGGCTGGACGGAGAGGAAGCAATCGCAACTCTCAGTCCGTCTAGGCACCAGATCTCGATTGGCTCGTCGGAAATCCCTGGTAGATCCATGTCGTTCACGTTAAGCGCGACGATGTCTGGAGCTGAAAAGCGGCTGTCTACTTGAACTTCTTGCGAGTGCAGTGTCAAAGTTGGAAACAGTTCACTCGTTGGCGGAAACGGCAGCGTGAATACCAGCACTCGATTCGAAGCATCTCGTAGCGCGACACCGTCGACGCAGAAACGAACCAGAGCCTGCGCTTTTACTGGCGACGTCGTACGATCCGAGGTGTTGCTATCGGGAGTGTCTGAGCTATCGTCTTCTACGTCTGCGTACACCAGAACGCCTACGGTAGACTTATCACCGTAGCCGTGCTGTACCGACACGAAATCCCGACGATCCGATCCGATCAAGACGTGCCCAGCTGAATAGAATCCTATCTACAGACAGAAATGAGCCTCACTGATGCTTGAACGGACAGCGGACCACAAACGTACCGAATATCGTGAGGTTCCGACCAGTGTGTTAAGTGGCATGAGTCGCGTGGACAGACCAATGCAAACGCTGACTTCGCCACCACTACTCATGTCGGTAGCAGTAGATGTTGGCGGCGGTGGTCGCAATCGAGACGAAGTTTCCTTGATCGTCATTTCAAAGTAGACGTAGCGACCCGTAGGAATGGAAACGGAGCCTCTAACACTTCGATACATTCCAGATCCGACCTGCGATGGGCAAAGACGACGGTGAGTCCAAGAACCATGCAACCAGAGCCATGGCTACGAACTCACCTTTGTGGCGCAGTGGCGTCCGCAGGATAAATAGAGTTCTTCGTTGCAATCATGGATATTAAAGCGCGGGATTGGTAGTTCCTGGGCACCACTAAGAGCTGCCGCTCGCTCCTGTCGCAGGCGATCGCGAGCTCGATATAGTACATCATCAGAGAAATTGGAGAACGCCAGTTGCACGCGTTTTCGCGCCAAGGGCGAGACCGGGATGGACCGAGGCGACTTGGACGACCGTGCTTGGCTGGAAAAGGAACTCTGGTGGCTGTGGGCCAAGGTTTGTTGCTGTTGTAATTGCGCATTGTGCATCCTGTCTTCTGGTGGCAGTCTCACGGTTGCTTCAAAGGACCGAAGCGGGATCTGGAAATGCATCACACGTTGTATTCTTCGGTTGATATTGAGTGGCACCATGTCGTCCTTTTCCCGATATTCCAGCACCACGGCAGTCACTACAGACAGAGAGATCGATCCAGTCAGCACGTCAAGTACCGTAGACAGCGTAAGAAGCACGCACAACTGGGGTCGTCGATGTAGCTTTCAATGACAGGTCGCTGTTCGGGCGACTGGTGTGAGGATGTGTTCGTCGACAAGAGCGCAGATTTCTCGGATCCAAGCTCACTGCTGGTTCCCGACACGAGGTCTTCCACCAATTGATACATGCGGTAGAAGAGCGTGCAGGCTGTGGAAATGACCGGAAGATTGAGCACGAGAATCAAGAGCGCGCGGCACATGCGTACAGAGCCCAAGAGCACCAATCTGTTGAGCGAGATGGTCACTACAAAGCAGCCCACGTCAGTCATGAAACCGCGCTATCTTGTCCAGAGAAGAGCCAGCAACGCACCAGCGATGGCCCAGTGCACCATGCCCTTGACTTCCTCCGGACTCGCGTTGTCCCACGCGTCGCTCTCGGCGATGGCATTCCCCAGTTCTTCCATTGTGTGATGCGCTGGAAACGGCGGTGAAGGACTGTTGCTGTGCAGTCGGGTGGCTCGCGCATGGTCCGTGAGCATCTGGGTGAGCTTGCGACGCAGCTCCTTCACAATGGACGACGGAATGCGAAGGCGCTCCTGCAGTCGATCCAGCGCTTCCAGCATACCGATGCAGACCAAGAGCAGCTAAGGCAGAAAACAGTGGGCCAGTGTGCCCGTGAGGTGTGTTCATTAATTGGGAGTGAGCAGCAGCAGCAGTCCCACTCACGGTGTCTTTGGTCTCGGTCACGGAGCGAATGGCGAGCGAGCAAACGCGCGCGCCAGCGTTGTAGATGAGCGAATTGGACGGCATCGCCGTAGTCTGCTGCAGCACAGCAATCTTGGCCATCTTGATCACGCAGTCACGCCTCTACAGAGCCACAAGAGATGCCATTGAGGTCGCGGTTTCCTTCACAACCCCGTTCACTCGCGCTACCTTTCGTGGTTGATCTAGAACGTTCTAGAATCCGAACAAGGATAGAATCGATGCAGCAAAGCACGCACAATACGAAGGAGGTACACAGATGTCGCGCCCTTCAGTAGCAGAGGCTGTAGAGACGCAGACAGAGAGGACTTAAGCGCAGCGGCGGATGGAGCGGCGTGGCGCGCGTGGGCTTGTACTGTACCTGGTTGTATCTAAGTTCAAAGAAGGACACAAAAAAGCCATTCGCAGCGTGAGGTTTTATGAGATCGGCCATCTAATTGGCTGAAAAGCCGTTGAGAACTCAGATTCGGGACCAAAACGGGAAACGACTGGTAGAAATCAAGCGTGGTGATTGCTTGATTCTTAGGTGAGGAGAAAAGGGGGACTCTGGCCTCCGGAGGTCATCAAAGGAGCAAGCGAAAGATCGCGGTCGTGCTCTCACGAAGCACAGTCCAACGTGTCGAAAGGGACCTCGAACAGACAGCGTGTACAAGACTTATTTTACTGGACTAGTCCAATTTAGAGCAGCGTATTTGTGGTTAGATGAATATGGTTAGGGTCTACCAAAGTTTGGTCATTGCTGGTGGTTGTGTCTCGGTAGTTGTGTTTATGCGGAAGCCTGTCTCTCCAAATTCTTTTAGGACAGAAAATAAAATTTCTGCTGGCGTGACAAATGGCAGAGTGGACTCCAGCGTATCGTCTGTCTGTCTCTCTTGCTTTGTTTTCCCTCACGCTCGAGCTCCTGCCAACAAAACAGCGACCATAAATATCATCACGCCATAAATACTGTACCCAAAATATAAATTGCGTCCTGCTTTTGGCCAGGTTAATCGTGGCACTTTGCATAAATAGCGCCGCCTCACGTTTTGGCAACTTGAACCAAGAAGAGAAAGCCGCGACGTGCTCATTCTGTCACTGATATCGTCTCATCTCGTAATGTTACTGTCTGTCAAAATATACTCCTGTTTTAGCACTTCGTACTAACTGCGTCGCTTCAAGCTCCACATGGCAATCGGATCAAATTCTCACCGCATTCCACTGCCCAATCGCATGCAGAACCTTCCGACCTGTCTATCTGTGCTGGCTGTCCAGCAATCCGTTTCAACACCAATACAGAAGGATGCCATGACTTTGCACCTCATTGCTCATTCATCCGCCTCAGATGCGCTTCCAAGTCAGCCTACTCTGGGGCTTCGTAGTCTCCATGGTCCAGCCAGCGACTGTGTCAGCGTACTGCAGTGACAACCGTCCGCCGAAAGTGAACCAGTCTCACGCATTGCAAGAAGCCATGCTAATGTCCTCAACCGGCTCCAGCTTCGAGGCCAACGCCGCGATCACGCAGGGCGTGTGCTACTCACCGTTCCACAATCCAGAGTACCCGCTTACGGGTGGCAGTGCTGCTGGACTAGACACAGCCATGGCCAATGACTTCAGCATCATGAGCAGCTACTTCTCGGTTGTCCGAACTTACTACTCGAGTTTCTATGGGTACCCAGTGGCGCCTCCGGCTGCGGCCAACGGCATCAAGCTCTTTCTCGGCGTGTTCATGACCGATGAGTCCTGGTACGCTAACCAGGTCGACGATGCGGTCACAGCAGTCGCGGACTACCCCGATACTGTGTCTGCTATCCTTGTGGGCAATGAGAACATCTTGCCTGCTGGCTCGTACTCCGCAGCCACTGTGTCCCAGCGAATATCGGCTTTGCGAACGCAACTGGCGTCCCAGACCAGTCGAACGGTGCCCATTGGCACTGTGCAGCGCGCGACCGAGTGGCTGGACTCTTCCAAGCGCGCTGAGATGCTGGCACTGGCCGAGAACTGCGACATCATTGGCGTCAACATCTATCCGTTCTTCGATGCAAGCTACGACTCCACATACCCACTCGTGATCCTCAACGCTGTGTGGGACCAAATGCTCTCGCTCTACCCGGCGTCCAAGCTGAGACTCACGGAAATCGGATGGCCGACAGATGGCCCACCCAGTTCCTATGCGTTTAACAACATTCCGTCGTTGGCCAACTCCAAGCATTTCTACGACGCGTATCTTAACTGGAATCCGACCGACGGCGGGAATGAGGCCTTCTGGTTCATGTTCTTCGATCGGGCACCGACCGACTTCACGGTGGTGGATGAGCTGGAGAGGCATTTTGGGTTCTACACCTGGCAGAAACAGAGCAAGGCTGGAGATTATCCAGCAAGACTCTCGTCCCTAGCTGCCGTGGCTGCAGCTTCAACAGAGTCACCAACTGTGACATCAGCTCCAACAGCTTCAACAGGGTCACCAACCGTGACATCAGCTCCAACGCCAGCTCCGACACCAGCTCCGACACCAGAGCCAACAACTGTGGCACCAACAACAGCCACAACACCGGGGCCTACAACTGCGTCACTAACACCAGCCACAACATCGGAGCCTACAAAATCGGCACTAACACCAACCATAATACCGGAGCCTACAACTGCAGCACCAACACCAGCTCCGACCACTGAAACACCGACCATCACTGCTCCAATAGTTGAATCTCCACCACCAGTGCCTACAACCACGACACTCACACCAGCTCTGATAACTGTTACTCCAACTTCTGTGCTGACAGCTTCACCAACATCAGTTCTGACCACAGCAGCACCGATCACAACGTCTCCCGCCTCCACCTCGGCACCATTGCGCTCAACGCCGACACCGACACCGACAGTCGACATCCCGATAAGCTGCGACATCTAGAGAATTCCGTACATTAGAGACGGCTTAATGCCTCGTAACTGCGTTCAAATACATCAGCAATTCGCCACGATAAACTGCGCTATTCGTATATTTCAATCTGTGGCGTCGCTCTTGAGTGCACTCTCACAGACACATCTCCAGCAGGCCGTTGGGTTGCTCGTGGCGGATGTACGGCACGAGACTCTCTCCAAAGGCGTCATATAATAATTCCACAATGTCCTTCAGTGTCGACATCGAGAACGTGGATGAAGCGCCCCGGCCCTGGTCCTTGGACATGGAGAAGTACATGCCTGAGGCGTGCTAAAGCGAATCAACAGATCGTCAATCAAAGCACCACGACGCTCCAGCTCAAGGCGCTCTTACCACTGCAATGCCGAAGCAGTTCTGCGCTTCCAGTCGCTCCATTAGGTTCGGATTCGTGGACGAAAGCGCCGGTTCCAATCGTTCAAAGTACGCCGACAGGTTGGGGAACAGCAGACTCTCCATGACCAACGGACCCAGGTACATCATGCCTGAACACAGCCACAAATTGAGCTTTTGCCTTCCATTCATACCAAGCAGAAGCGTAACAAACCGTAGATAGCGCCATATTGCGTCGCGAATGGGCACGACGGGTCTGTGATGGCGCGATGGTACGTCTTGGAGATGCGTGCCTGGATCTTTTCGTACGTCTCGCCGTATCGTTCGCAGATTTGAGCCACAAGCTGCGCTGCGTACTTGCGCAGCGTCCAGTGGTCGTCCGCTGGGTTGTCGCAGAGCTGCTTGCCCAGCACGCAGGACAGAATGGCCGGCAGCAGTTGATGCAGCTACAGAACGAGCATGTTATGAGCTGACAAAGCCACTCGGGGTCCAGAGCTCCTACTCACGTATAATTCCACGTGCACGCTCGGATTCACGAGCAGACAGCGGCAGACACGCATGAGCGAGTAAAGCAGCGCCAGATCGTGGTTGCTGTGCTTGACCTCCTCGTAGATGAAGCGCGCAAAGTACGGCAGCAGCTGATGGATGCCCGGATCGCGCGCCAGACTGGTGAACGCCGCGCGCTGGAGCTCGAAGTCGTCGCTTTTGACAGCCTCGGTGACTTTGGTGTAGAAGAGCTGCATCTCTTCCGTGAGCACGTGCTTGACGAGCGGCTTGCGGTCCACGTTGTTCACGAACGCGTCGTCCTTGATGGACGTGCGGCAGCTCGAGTCGTCCTCGACCGACTCGTTCTCAGGGATCATGGGCTGCACGCCGTCAACCGCCAGCCAGTGGATGTTGAGCACGGGCCTCATGGGGATCTGCGGCAGTGGCGCGTTCAGCAGCTGCGCCAGGTCGAGCTCCTCGTCGTCCCAGAAGAACAGCGACTCGTGGTCGTCGGCCTGGCGGAACTTGACGTTCCCGGGCGCTTCAAAGCCGTACAAGCCCTAAATATCACCCGCAAACAGAGCGAACGAGCGTCAGTTCCGGCATCAGCCTTATTATACACTCTCAAGGCCGCAGAAGACAGCAAACCTCGACGTTGCGCGCCTGCAGCGCCTGGTTCACGTGCGCGGTCGTGAGCACCGGCCGCTTCGAGTGACTGCGGAACTTAAGCGCGTCCTGCACGACCTCGCGCACGCGGAGCTCGACCTCCGGCAGCAGCGCTCGCACGCAGGCGTCGCTCAGGTCCGGCAGCCCCAGACTCTGCGCCACGACCTGCGCCATCTCGGGGCGGAGCACGCTCATGCTGGCGTTTGTATGCGCCCAGAATAGTGACACTGTCGGGAAACCGGTCGAATACCGGTATTCTGGCTCACCTTCGGGCAGCGCTTGTGCATCACACAATCGAATTGGCAGCCGACGGATCCAATGCGCCGATTCTTCTCGACCGGAGCGCACCGCCTGGTGCAGCAGCGCGTGCAGGGCCAAGTGGCGCTGGCGGCTGCGCAGGACAGCCAAGCTGTGGCCACGCACGTGGTGTTCGTCTCGCAGCAGGATAAGGCCAAACCGTCTGTGAACGACCTGCAGAACGCGCTGTCGTTCCCGGTCTCACGTCATGCGTTGCGCGACTTTGGCGCCAAGAAGCAGGAGAAGATGTATCTGTACCCGAGCGAAGATGATGCATCGCTTGAGCACAGCCGCGTGCTGCTTGTGGGGCTCGGCGAGGAGGCCAAGGTGGATGAGAACGCGCTGCGCGAAGCTACGCATGCGGCGCTGAGCACTGTCAAGGCCAAGCGCGCCAAGCAGGTCGTGCTGCAGGTGCCGCAGCTTTCGGCGTCCGGTCTGCAGCCGGAGCGCGTGGTGGACGTCATGACGCAGGCCTCGATGTTGTCCAACTACCAGTTCGACGCGTATCTGAGCTCCAAGAAGGACGAGCAGGGCGAGGACAAGCTCAAGCTCCCGCTGGAGAAGATCCTGCTGGACGCGTCCGCGTCGTTCCAGAACAACGTGGCGGAGCAGGTGACTCTGGGTGAAGAGACCATCTTCGCGCGCAATCTAGGCAACTTCCGCGCCGATGTGGTGGATCCGGCCTTCATGGAGGAGATCGCGCGCGCGTCGGCCGATCTGCCGCACATGTCGCTGCGCGTGCTGCAGGAGGCAGATCTGCAGGCGCTGGGCATGAACATGTTCCTGAGCGTGGGCCAGGCCGCCGTGTGTCCACCACGCCTCGTGATCCTTGAATACCGCGGCAACCCGGATTCGGACGAGACCGTGGCGCTCGTGGGCAAGGGCATTACGTTCGACACCGGCGGTCTGAACCTCAAGCCTACGGGCTTCATTGAGGACATGCACACCGACATGTGCGGCTCGGCCGCCGTGCTCGGAGCCGTCCGCGCCGCCTCGCGCCAGCAGCTCAAGCTTAACATTGTGTGCGCACTGGCGCTGGCCGAGAACGCCATCGGCTCCAAGGCCGTCAAGCCACATACGATCGTCAAGTCGCACAAGGGCATCACGGTCGAGAACAACAACACGGACGCCGAGGGCCGACTCGTGTTGGGCGACACGCTGTCGTACATCCAGGAGGCGTACAAGCCAACGAAGGTCATCGACGTGGCCACGCTCACAGGCGCCTGCATTGGTACGTAGGCCTGCAGCTCCATGTCTCTAGGCATTCTGACTCACTCCTGCTCTCGTATGTGACGCAGTGGCGCTGGGCGAGCACTGCGCTGGTGTGTTCTCCAACTCGGATGAGCTAGCGGGTTCGCTGCAGGAGTCCGGGAAGGAGTGCCACGAGCGCTGCTGGCGTCTGCCGATCCTGCCAGAGCACATCGCTGAGCTCAAAGGCACGCAGTCGGACTCGCGCAGCTGCGGCAAGGGTCGCTACGGCGGCGCATCCACGGCGGCCGCCTTCCTGCAGCAGTTCATCGACCAAGGCGTGGACTGGGCGCACATCGACATCGCTGGGCCGTCCAACTACAGCGCGGCCAAGTCGTACTTCCCGCAGGGCGCCACGGGCTTTGGCGTGCAGCTGCTGTACACATATCTCAAGAAGCAGCAGTAAGCGTGAATAGAAAAGCAGAGCTGCATTCACTCGGTGTAGATGTTCCAGACGATGACGCTGCCGTCGTCGCCCACCGACACGAGCTGCCGATCGTCGGGGCTGAATGCCAGGCCGCGCACGTTGCCCGAGTGGCCTCGGCCATCCATGAGCAGCTGGCCCGAGTTATAGTCCCAGAGCCGCACGACGCGGTCGTTGCCTCCGGACGCGAAGATCTCGAGACTGTGGGCCACAGCAATGCAAGTGGCCTCCTCCTTGTGCGCCTGTTGGATGACGTTCACGGGCGTGTCGATGCGCAGGTCCCAGTACGAAATCCGCTTCTCCTGCCCGGCGCTCAGCACCAGCGTCTGGTTGGCCGCGAGCGCCACAGTGTTGATGCCGCCCATGCGCTGGATGTGGCTCGAGATGCGGCGCTCGTTGCGCAGGTCCCAGCAGAGCAGACTGCGGTCTCGAGAGCTCGAGATCACATGCAGATCGTCCCGATAGAGCGCCAGATCCGTCACGGGCAGCGAGTGCTCCTTGAGGTGCGACACCATGTCGCGCTTGCGGATGTCCCAGACCCGCACTTCGCCCAGCACGCCGCCCGACACGATGAACCGCTGGTTGTGGCTCAGCACGAGCGCTGTGACGCCTCCAGCGTGCGCGTTGTCGATGGACCAGACCTGCTCGCCCGTGTCTGCGCTGTGGCACCGGATAGAGCCGTCGGTCCAGCTCGACACCAGCACGTCCAGTGAGAACTGCAGCCCCGTGGGCAGTCCGGCATTCGCGACGAAGCTCTTGGTGGACACGGCGTACTCGCTGGCGTCCCAGATGCGGATCGTGGCGTCGCTCGAGACGGTCGCGAATCGGTCCGAGACTCCAGCTGCGTACGCGACCCGCACGACTGCGTTGGCGTGGTTCTCAAACAGCAGTCTCGGTGTCAGACACCGCTGGTGCAACGACGGGTGCACCAGGAAGATGGAGCCGGCCTGCGTACCGACCACGAGCTCGGTGTGCGTCGGATTCCCGTTCATGCCGATGATCGGGCCGTCCAAGACCACTCGACACGTGTCGACGAAGTCGTGGTTGAAGTGGAACACGCTGCCGTCGCCTCCGCCCACAAAGACGCCGGCTGGGCCGTAGAGCACCGACTGGATGCCACAGGAACACGCCGGTACGTTCTGCAGCAGCCGCTTGGTCTTGACGTTGATGACGGAGAAGTCGCCGCTTGTGCTGCCGGCCACCAGCGTCTCGCGGTCTGGCGAGAACGCCACGCACGTGAAGTCGCGGACCACGGTCTGCTCGATCTTGCTGCTCGCGAGCTCGCCGTTCATGGGGTTGAGCACCCAGAGCAGCAGCAGTCGGTGTCCGACTGTCGCAATCTGGTAGCAGCTCGTGTCTCTGCGCTTGACGTCGCGGGCCATGCCGCCAAAGGTGACGGCCGTGACCAGAGCGCCCATCTTCTGCTGCGTGGCGCAGATGTTGCCTGTGAGCACGTCCCAGATGTACAATCGGCCGTCTTCAGGCACGCCAATGGAGCACAGCAGCCGCTCGTCGTCCGAAAACGCGAGTGCAGCGATCCCAGCGTCGTGCTCCGACAGTCGAACGAGTTGTCGGTGCGAAGCTAAGTCCCACAACAGCACGTCAGCTCGAGTGCCTCGCTCTCCAGAGGCCAATAGACGGCCGGAGCCGGACTGCGCGATGCATGTGATGTGGGCATCGTGGCCGCGAAGAAAACTCTGCCCATGCTGCGCGTCATTCAAAGTCCCGAGTACGATGGTACCACCGCATGGATACAGATACTGTGGCATGGAAGAGGAAGACTGTGGAGCGTGGTAGTGGAGCGCATTGGGCACCGCAGAAAACCCAATGAGGTGTTCCAGCTCCATGCCCGGAGCTGCTTGGGACTGGCTTCTGCAGGAAGATGCAAGCATGTCTCTCGTGTCGAACGCCTTGCGAGGGTCCTGTAGATACAACCCAGGCGATGCATTGTTCTCCAGCTGCATGGCGTCACGCTTGAAAGAGAGAGAGAAAGAGAGTGAAACGCTGCAGATGAAAGGCGATATAAATACCGGAGCAAGTCGCAAACGGTCGTGAGCGGATCGGCCACTGTGAACTTGTAAATGCATTGAGACAAAGGGCTGGATTGGACGTCCTCGCTTGGGCGTTCTCAACAACGAACGGACTTGACTCGCATTCTTCTCTTGGAAGCGAGCATTCTATTCCCAACGGATGTAGGTCGGTCTCGTGGTGTCATAGCCTTTCGGTGGATCGTTCTCGTTTGACTGACTGGCTGCGTCTATAGACTGTGCTACTCGGTGGCATTCGCGCGGCCTGTGGCGCCAGCATAGCTGAGGCAGATGTAGTACGGCGGTAGATGGTTGCTCTCCATCCAGCGCATCACGTCTCTCGCGATCTCTTCTTGTCGATCGTGAAGCACGAGACGCACGACGCCACGCACTAGAAACGCTCGCTTGGGCATTGGAAATGATTGCAGCTATCAAAACAGTATTAGTCAGTGAGGAATCCCAGCAAACGAGCCACTCCATCGTCACCTTCATGTCGTTCTCCACGTCGTAAACGGGCGATTCATAGACTGGCAAACTGAGATTCGCTCTGTCCAATGAACCGTCTTCCGGTCTCCGCAGCTCAAAGAGCTGGAATGACACGCGCTGCGGTCCGTAGGTTGGACTGCCAGGATACCAATACACGCGGTACGGCACAATCTCAATGCTGGCAATCAGGCTGTTGGGCTGCAGCGTGTACTCAATGTAGTCGCTCGTGGTGCTGGTCCATGTCGATGCGCTGCACAACACACATCGTCAGGTCCGTCTTCTATCGATCCATACGCAGTACTCACGTGCTCCAGTAGCACGGTCTGCCCTGTGCGCAGCCGCATTGGATCTGCAGCCGCTCGGCCAGCTCCTGGAACGGCAGGAACGGGTGTCTAGCCAGCACGCCTTGCGACAGCATCGCAATGTCGATCTCACACATCGAGCGTGTGAGCGTATTGCCTGCTGACTCGTTGTCGTGATCCACAGACGAGTAGGCTAAAGCACAGAATGCAGCCAGTCAAGCTCCTAATCAGATTGGACAGAGACCAGGAGACTGACCTCGGACACCAGTGAGCAAGCTCTCGTGGTCCGGACAATCGTTACCGGACAGTTCCAGCAGCTGCTTGCACGTTCTGATGCTCTGGTTGCTTAGTGGCACATCGCTCATACAGAGACGGAGGCCCGCGAGGCTTCGCCATAGATCTGCAGGCCACACGGCGTGAGTTTGCTATGAGCCATGGCAAGAGGCACACGTACGGAATTGAGCGATGACACTGGCAGTAGCCACGGCCGTCGCTTCTGCGCTGGCCAACGAGCTCTGGTCTCCGAATTCAAGCACTCGCGCCAGAAGCACGTGCGGCAGATCGCTCCACGTGACCACCATCTTGATCCAAGTGTCAACTCTCCGAGGGAAACGATCGGAAGGTATCAGTTGGTTTTTTCGGGTTTAGGATAAACACACGTGATGGGCAATTTAGAAACGCAACATAATTGTCAAACGGCATGTAAAATCCTGTATATCTGATTTGGGTCTTTTCAATAATGCTGACAGATATCATGCTTTCGTTACAAGGGTGTTTGTACTTTTGCATTACCACCACACTCAAGTCTCCTGTAAATGAACGGATGCCTATGGAGGCGAGATGCTCCAACGCGCGAGTTCGCGCTGCAGCATGCGCTGGTAGCTGGATGACACCTGCTTGTCGTGCGCGATCTGTTGTCGCAGCTTTTTCACAGCACGATCTATGGCCCGATCTTTTGGAACCATGAGATACGAAGCCATTGCCGCTGGCTCTTCTGCCTCTGGAGCTTCTGACGCAATCGCCACGCCAAAACTGCGCTTGATACTGGAGGCTGACACGGGAACTGGTTCTGGAACAATGGCTATAGATCTCGACGTCGTGGAGGTCGCTTTTACGGGCTTGGCATTCGGCACAAGAGTCGCTGGATCCCAATCGGACGGCATGAGCACAGCCACGCCGTCCAGCGCTTCGAAGAACGAAACGTACACAAGTTCCAAGATTTTTTGCCACGGAAATACAGACGCAGCATCTTGGACGGAGCTGAAAACAGCAGTTGTCTTGGACTGGAGTTGCTCGTGGATCGAGAGCAGCGAGTTGTACAGTTTTTTCTTCACTTCTAGAGCCGATACATCGGACGCTGCAGGGAGACACTGGAAAATCAAGTTGATCACACCGGACATGTGCTGGAAAAACAAATCACACACTTGCAGCTTGCCGAAAGGTCCAGATGCTTCCGGTATTAACTGAACTGAACCCAATGAAGTCAGCACACTGTCGACTTCAGTACGCATGCTGTGGAGAGAAATCGGTTCAAGAAGGTCTTGAAGCTCAGGTGCCGATTGCTCATCTTTCCACTGCGCCTTCTCGATAATTTCGCATCTGACACGGGCAAAAAGCAATTGAGCCTGCTTTGGTAGAAACTCAGAAGCGACGGGGAGACGAAGGACCATGCCAAATGCATCTTCTAGTAAATCCTTCAGTTCGAAACGACGGGTTTGCTTTGTGAAAGGTAATGCATGCCCGACCAAGCAGAATACCATGTGCTCGAACTTGCTGCCACAGACATCCGCGTTTGTTGTATCCACGCCGTTCACAAGCAACGAGGAATCGAGAGATACAACGGCATTTGTAAATGTCAAGCGAAGTTCATGTTCGACGTATTGATGAACGTCGCTTTCCATGTTCTCACTGCCTTTGGCTGCCAGAGCAGGATCCGAGCCAAGTGCCAGTATAAACAATGCCACCCGGCACTCCGGTGACAAGGCCTGTCGTAGTTTCTCAATTCGCTGTTGCCATCGAGCACGCTTTCCTTGGTCTTGTAATTCACTCAATCCTACTGGGAAAACGATAGCTGATACACCTATGATCTGCTGGCGAGTTGCGTAAACATCCTTCACAATTGATGCATCCACGTAGCGACAGCAAATTCCAGCAACCTGTGGTGGACTATCACGTCGATAGTGAAACACTGAATGATACTCTGACTGAGAAACCAACGAAGTCGGAGAGGATGACATGCCTTCAACACCAGCCTTTGCTGCACACCAGTGACCAAATCCAGAATCATTTCCGTCGACGAGATCAGCTATCACCATTTTCCACCCAACTGTCGGCATGTTCAAATTTTGCTTCAACAGTCGAGGGCCAACAAGGGAAGCAAGGTCAAGCGGACGCCACAAATCAGCCACAAACGTAGGCGACAGAACTTGGTTCGAAGAAGTGCTTGTCGGTTCAACAAGTTTCCGCCTTCGAATTCCTGCAAGTGATGATGCAGAACGCTTACCGTCAAATAACCAATCCACCACATTAACTGGTCGCTCGTGGATCTGAGAGCCAAAGAACGTCGAATCAATTTTGACTGGGCGACGGGTATCTCTTGATGCAATCAGGTACTTCTTCCAAATATGAAATCGAAGTTTCATCACCGCACACTTCTGCTTGTGGATACGCAACGCAATCTTCCGCTGGATTCGCTCCTTCTCAAGCTGCTCGCGGTGCTTTGCATCTAATTCAGCTTGTCGTTGAAGTCGCGCACGCTCTTTAGCCAACTCCTTCTGTCGTTGTCGCTCTCGAGCCTCCGCAGCCAACCTCTCTGATTCTTGTTTTAATCGCATGGCCTCTTCTCGCTTTCTTGCTGCTTGTTCTTCGATCCTCTGCTGTTCAATTCGCCGTTGTTCGGCTTCCTTTGCGCGAATCGCAGCTTGCCTCGCCTCTTCGATTTGTCGTCGTTCGGCTTCAATTTCTCGCTGCTTTTGTAGCATTTGCTGTCGTTTCTCTTCACAAAGACGATTCTCTAGTTCTTGCTGTCGCTTCAGTGCCTCTGATTTTTCTCGCTCACGAGCCTGTATATCCACTTCTGCCTGTGCCTTTGCAGCTGCCTCTTGACGAGCTTTTGCATCAGCGGCTTCTTTCTCCTTGCGTTCCGACAGTATCCGTTCTTCCTTTTCTCTCTTCAACTGTTCAAGGCGCTGAAGTGCTAGCTTTTGCTTTTGCTCCAGATCAGCTTTGCGTTTCGCAATTAACTCCAACTCGCTCATTTGACGATGCTGGTCGAATCCATTCGAGTGGTGGATGTTGTCTTGAGCGGGAAAATCTTGGGAGACTGATGGTGCAACAAGATGCGGATTACTGTCATCGAAGGAGGCAAAATACGAATACTTGTCTTGATACGGAGGACGATCAGGATACAATCTTGCGCGTTCTTGGTTTTCAGTGTCCTGAATCAGTTTACTCAAGGCTGGATATTCTTCAGGATCATACTCTGTCACGCCTCGACACACGTCTCGACGCAAGTAATTACTAGCATTACGAGATATCAGTTAAAATGCTTGGAACTGATTCGCAAATGATCGTAGACTTGGTCACGTACCCCTGCTTTTGACCGACATAAACATGGGAGCTGTGAATTTCCAGCGGGGTCTTATCTCTTCGCAATTGGTTTTCTGCGCATCAAAAAGCACGACACACACGTTAGTGACGAAACCAGTGTCCGAAAAAGCACGTCTTCTTGGGTCACACCTGACAAAAACTCTCCACCAAAATGTACAGCGAGAATTTCGGTTTGTCCGTCTGTCATGGGAGAAATCTCCAGACCATGCTGATGGCATACAGACACTGCATGCTCTTCGTCATCAAAGCACAACAATTCAACCAAGTCCAGCAAAGGATAGGGCTGGTTCCGAAATCCTCGATTCATGCGTTGAAGAGCAGATGACCGCACTCCGGGAATGTATCGGAAAAGTAGACACGCTTGTAAATACGTAGCTTCTCGAAGGAGCTTGAAAAACTGGAAATAGTCATTTGTATGACGCGACACGAACACCCGCATGGCGAACTTGACCATATCGCTCTCAAGGATAGAACGAGGCAAGCCTTTCACAAATTTGAGCACATCCAGCCCTCGACCGTTGTCTAGGGTACACAAGATGAAATAAGCTCGGAATTCAGCCTCAAAGGGGCTCCAATACGCGGGATCGCCAAGCTTTCGGCTTTCATCGTATAGCTCATTCAGCGACTTCAGAGTTTGTCCAAGTTGCTCCATGTTCTGTTGAGCAACAAAGCTAGGGACTTCGCAAAGTTCATGTTCACTGAGTACATGATATCGTGCGATACGTTCATGGACATCAAGCACGATTGGATGTACGCGACCGCCGGCACCACGATAGTTTTGAAGCACAAAGTCCTTTCGAATCATACGAAAGCGATCCCAGCAAAAATTGTAAAGCTCGATAATCTCTGGTGGACGCGGCGTGCTAAAGCGTGGATCAGGTCCAAGCCGTTCCCGATCCATGATTTCTTGTTCGATGTACAGCTGAGTTTGACGAAGCACACCGGGTGGACGGATCTCGGATGGAATATTCAACTTGTGATCAGCCGAACTACGTTGAAAGCGCTTGATGATCAACTCTCGTTCAAAGCCAGGCTGACCAGGAAAGCACTTTTCAAATACGCTCAGTTCATCCACTCGAATATGCAGTTCGCGTTCCTTGGGACTGCACATATCAATGCATGTTCCATCCAAGTTTACTGCAAACGCAAGCTCCGCTTTCTTATCAGCACCGTCCGACGGGTCGGCATTAAAGGACTGAGGTCCTTCATCATTATCACTTGATGACGGTGGAGGAGAACGCATTGGTTTCTTCTTGTGCTTCATTTGCACGGCAGTTGGACTTTGCTCTGGAGAAGGCGTTGGAGCCCCAAATGCATTTCCAGCAGCGGCGGACGGGCGATTTCGCGAACTTGTTTTTGGCTTACCCTGCATGGTATCCTTACCAACTCCATCCGCATTATTGTTCACTTGTATGCGCTTAAGTTTGCCAAACGCGGTCTTGGCTCCACTATTCATTGGTGCTTCCAAAGCTCCAAATCCATCCGACTGGGGAAAGCCACCTCCATAAGTGGTGGCACCTGCGCTCTTGGGTCCTGTCGAGCCAAATGTTGTCGTCCTAGATTCTTCGTGACTACCAGCACCGTTAAATGGAGCGGATTGGCGATTACCACCAGTTGAACGAGGAGCAAATGGGTTCTCACCAACACTGCCGTCAGCACCTGAAGGCGTGATCTGCTTCTTCTTGGGGCGCAGAGAGCGATTTCCGAATGTCGTGGCTCCAGGTGAAGTTGCTGCTAATCCACTCGGTCCTGCACCGAATCCCCCACCAAAGGACGTGTTCGGATGAGAAGCAGGGCCATCGGAATTGCGATGTCCGCCCTTGCCTCCAAACGAGTATTCGTTAGCTGGATTCACTGGCGGATGGAATCCAACACCTCCTCCAAATGACGTCTGGGACTGTCCAAACGTGGTTGAGACGGAAGGAACACCTCCAAATGTCGTGGCTGACTTGTTTCTTGAGCCTCCACCGTTACGACCAGGGCCTGGAGCTCGATCGTTCTTGGAAGCCGATCCACCAAAGGAAGTCCTGTTGTTGCCGCCACTGCTACCGCCGAACGCAGTTTGATTCAGAGCGCCTCCACCACCTGCAAACGGATTTGAAGCCGCGGAAGCGCCGCCAAACGTTGTCGCTTGTTGCTTCTTACGAGGAACCACAATCGCTGGAGTGCCGGCCATTCCACCAGGCGGAAGCGGCGGCTGGAAGCCACCGGAGCCGAACACAGGCGCCACATAGCTTTGTTTGCCGCCCTGGAATGGGTTGGCAGCCATCGCTGGGCCTGATAACCCAGTCATTTCAGTGTCATTCGAAGCTCACTTCCTATAGTACACGCTTCTCATTCGCACCTGCTGAGGAGCCGAACGGATTCCCATTGCCGCCGCCTGGACGCGCTAGACAAGACACAACAGTGAACAATCAAACCAGTATACAAGACTCACCGAAATGGCCAGCAAACGTAGACTCCGATGCGCAGCGTTTCCTCCCCCTTCGTCTCTTTTCCCTTATTTTTTCTCGTCCTCCCTCGTTCTGCACGAATGCGCGCTTTTGGCGACGAAAGGGGAGGAAAGCAGCGAATCTAAGCACATTGGTAGGAAGACAAGAACGCGTCGCATCTAATGCGACTAATCAACGCTGCGTTCGCCTGGTCCTTCCCTCCGTCCGCAGCAGCCAAAGAGAGCCGAGAAACGCACCATGCGAGCCGAACATCCTGCACGGCTGTCCAAAGCGCAATAAGACAGAACGAAGCGTAACCCGGGTACTCCTTCGTACCCACTGTTCGTACCCTTTTTGACAAAACGAGAGTACCGTACCCCTACTCGCTATCTGCGGGGCAGTCACCCCTAGGGTCGGATGTCCTAGTCAATAAGGGGTATAGTGAGCCGAAGTGAGTGAGAGGACTGGTTCTCATTGGCGTTGGGGAACCACCAATTCTGGAGCTCTTGGACGCAGCGTCCAATTCCTCACCAAGTTCCAAATTGCCAGAGTAACTTCACGCGAAGGTAATTGTCCAGCGCCCTGCATGATGATGATGCGGAGAAGGCGTATGGCGCGAACGAATCGGCGAGAGACTCATGCGTCTCGCTCTGTGCTTTCAACAGTTAATCAACAATGGTGAAGCACAACAACGTTATCCCCAATGGCCACTTCCACAAGGACTGGCAGGCCCGCATTAAGACGTGGTTCGACCAGGTAAGCAGCAATTGCAACGCCATACAGCCGAAAGCAGCAGCAGCAAATCGACAGCAGCAGTAGCAGCAACGACATCGATTCGGTGTTTATGCACAACCGTCAGCGTAAAAGTATCATCGGACGACAGGCAGCTGAGGCGTTAATAGCGCTAGAACACGATCCAGCAAAGGATAGGATTCGAATGCAGTAGCGACGACAATCGGATGCAGACGTGACCAACCAACCAACGATCCTGAGAGACACGAAACGATAAACGTGCTGTTGTCTGCTTGCTGCTGAAAGATTTGCTAGCTCGACTGCGTCGGCTCGCAGGACATTGATTCGCCCAGAGTTATGTTGCTGACGTGCGTTTGGTTTCGATCGTCTACAGGCCGCCAAGAAGAAGACCCGTCGCTTGGCACGCAAGGCTAAGGCTGCTGCCATCGCCCCTCGCCCGGCCGCTGGTCTCCTGCGCCCCGCTGTGCACTGCCCTACCGTGAAGTACGCCTCCAAGGTCCGTGCTGGCAAGGGTTTCACGCTTGAGGAGCTGAAGGAAGCTGGCATCAACCGCAAGCAGGCTCTGTCGATCGGCATTGCCGTTGACTTCCGCCGCACCAACAAGTCGGTGGAGTCGCTCCAGGCCAACGTTGCCCGTCTTAAGGCTTACAAGGCCAAGCTCGTGATCTTCCCCCGCAAGAACATCAGCAAGCCCAAGAACGGCGACTCGGCCCCGGCTGAGACCAAGAACGCTGTGCAACACAAAGGTTCCATCTTCCCGATCGCCCGCTCGGTCGTGAAGTCGCAGACCGCCGTCATCACCAAGGAGATGAAGGACGAGTCGGTGTACGCCAAGCTCCGTGTCGCTCGCGCTGACGCCCGCATCGCCGGCAAGCAGGCCAAGCGCCTCGCCGACAAGGCCAAGGCCGAAAAGTAAGCGACTCCTGTGCGATGACTGAAGGATCGTGTTGCGCAGTGTGGAACTATGGGAACAATAATACAAAGGAACTACTGTTGGGTGCACTTTGCCAAAAACCAATTGTGTTCATGTCTTGCTAGTCTTCTGTCGCTGTGAGGAAGTACTACGTGGTAGATCCAGTTGGTCTGCTTAAATGGAGCCATTTCGGATTGGATACTGGATGATTGGCATCGTGAGAGCATGCACGTAAGTATCACGTCCAAGCGAGCTCCGATAGAGCAGTACATCCACGTTCTTGTGTTAAATCTGATCGTAATGACCGATTGAGACAACGAAGTCGCCATCTAGACACGGACGCTGTCCGTCTCTAGCAGTGGATCACACTCAGTCGTCCGGTCCAGAGATGACGCGTTGCTTTCCGTATGCACTTTGTCAGGCAGCACATAGAGAAAGACGAGCACGAGCAGTTGGCCAGAAGCAGATATCACGACGAGCACCCAAAGGTGGTCCCAGTTCACGTTCTGCGTACTGGAGTCCACGACGATGCCCAGAGCGTCGACGACAACGGACGTTAAGAGACCGGAAATGACGCCACCGAAGTCCATGAAGGACAAGTAAAGCGCGTACGTCAACCCACGCACATTCTTCTGCTGAGGACAGTAGAACGTGGCGACCACGAGCAGCTGCAAGAGTGCGAATTCGGACGTGAACGACGTGATGAGCGACTCGACGGTCGAGAACGTGCACACCGAGACTGGGAGCTTGGCCATGGGCGGTGCCAGCAGCAGGCGTGGCAGTCCTGCCACCACAGATGCGACAGTGGAGGCCAGGAACACGTGGCGCACGTTGCGTCCTGAACACCAACGCGCGTACATGCAGCAGGACAAGAACCGACCGATCATGCCAGCCAGTGACATGTACTGCATGCACTCGAGCTGGTCTCCCAGCAGAGAGAACGTGTACTGGTACCAGACCATTCCGTCGCCTGGCAGAGCACTACAGAGAAAGAAGAAGAGCATGGCAGGCAGCACTGGTAGCAGAACTTCGAGCTTGTGCTTCAGATCGCGCTTGAACGC
This sequence comes from Elongisporangium prolatum, assembly GCA_023335875.1. NCBI lineage: Eukaryota > Oomycota > Peronosporomycetes > Pythiales > Pythiaceae > Elongisporangium > Elongisporangium prolatum. The sequence goes on along the minus strand of JAADVW010000015.1, from coordinate 84,031 downwards.
ACGCCAGGAAGAGCGAACTGAGTTCCAGAACGACTCTTCATGGTCTATTGACCGCACAGAAGACGACGCCGCTGATGTACTTGCAACTGTTGGCGCCTCGTACAGGCCGAGAAGACAGACAGAGGCAGCGATCAGTGGCATGAGACTGGTCCAGCTAATCACCTGCTGGGGCGTGATGTTCTTGTCCTTGTACACGGGGATCCCCAGGACCAATGCTGCGATAGAGGCCACGTTCTTGGTTCCATTGGCGAGCGATTGCACTGTGGCACTTGTGGTGCTGGTCGGGTCTCCCACCGCCAGATCCACGAGGAAAATGCCGAGCATGATCTGAGCAAAGGCCTCAAACACGGCGTCCAGTACACGCACGATGAACGCGCCGGCGATGGAATTGACGTACGCGCCCGTGCAAATCAGCGACAGCGCTGCGCCGATCTCGCAAAGCACAATGTAGGACTTGCGGTGGTAGCCAAAGACCGGAAGCGTGTCGGAAAGCAGGCCGTAGAACGGCTTGAGGTTCCACGGGAAGAACGCGACTGAGTAGTAGATAGTGGTGGTGGCCGGTGGCATGTGGATGACGTCGAAGAGCCAGTCTCCATAGGCCGTCATGGGGAACGTCTGGTAGAACGCGTGCAGGAAGTACAGCGCCAGCAGCGCCACGGGCACGCGCTGCTCCATCGGTCTGGCGCCCATGACGCCGGCACCCAATTGACACGCATCCCCCGCTGAGGCTTCAATTCAGGTCACTCACTGTAAACACCTCATACAGTAATGGAGTTAGCTTGTGTTCATCATCGATTGGCTGCGGGTATTGGTTGCGTGTGATTGGCTGAAATGGCGTCCGGCCGGTACGGTGCATGGACCAAAGCCAACGAGTCGACCAGCATGGCCAAGCAGCACGAGAGCATCGACGACGTCGAGGACTTTGACGACGGCACGCGCGCCGTGACCACGTACGACGAGAGAGACCACAGCGACGGCTTCGCTGGAGATGAGGACGTCAACGCGCGGATGAGCTCCTCGCGCAAGTCGCGGCTGCAGAGCGGCAAGCACAGCAAGGCCCCGGCCCAGCGCGCGTCCAAATTGCGCGTGCAGAACTGGGATGCCGGGCTCATGGAGAGCGCAGAGTACGCCGGTAAGGTGGTCCAGCGCAAGGAGATTGCTAATGAGGACGAAGAAGATCAGGCCATGGACTCACCGGACGAAGACGCCATGGCCGATTGGTCCGATGCTGAACCGTTTGGTGCCTCTGGGTCGGAAGGGGAAGCGGAGGAGGCTGAAGAAGCGGAAGACACAGATGACGAGGAGGAGGAGGAGGAAGATCGTGATGCGGAGGAACTTATTCGAGACCTGGAGAAGGAGGATTCGGCGCAGCTCATGAGCGCCACGGACACAGCCAAGCAAGTGGAGAAGGCACGCCACGTACACCACCAAAAGATAATCTGGGAGCGTTGTCTCGAGGTGCAGATCTACACCAAGCGCCTGCTCACGACCACCAAGGATGCGACTGCCACGAAGGAGCTGATGGACGCCAACAAGAAGGCCGTGATCGAGCAGCTCTACTCGTGCATCGATGCGGTGTCGTCGCTCCAAGACCAACTCTGCAACACCTCGGAGTTATCGGCTCCCAATCGCAGTGTGGACACCAAGAAGCGCAAACGCACGTGCGACGACGCCTGGCGAGAGATCACAGAAGCCAACGAGGCCGTGCTGCCACAGTACAACGATATTCTCAATGTCTCGACTCGCAAGACGAATCTAGCCGGCGGCAACCAGACCAAGAAGTTCAAGACCGTGAACCAGGATATCCTGGCGCAGGTCGAGTCGGTGCTGGCAGATACCCAGCGTGTCAAGCGGAAAGCCCACGCGCCCCTGGACGTGGACAGCGACCATACCAGCACGGAAGAAGGCACGAACAACGAGAATATGCTCGATGAGCTCATGTACGATGACTCGGACTTTTACCAGCAGCTGCTGAAGGAGTTTATTGAAAGCGGCGGCGGCGGTGCGCATGAAGGACTGGTCCGGCGCACGCACCGCAAGAAGAAGAATGTGAACCGCAAGGCTAGCAAAGGCCGCGTGATCCGATACACGGTACACCCAAAGCTCGAAAACTTTATGTTCCCCGAGCCGTACCCAAAATCCGACATGGATGCTGACGAGTTGTTCCGTTCGCTGTTCGGTCAGGCTCGCCAAAATTAAGTCACTCACACGTACGCAACCAGTGAATAGATAGACAATTGATTCATGCACCACATATTCCAATTCGTTCTCGTTTCAAGTGGATTACCAGCTTTAACCTTTGCTCTACAGCACATCGTCCTCTTCCTGCTCCTCGGCTTCGCCAGACAGGAACTCGTCCTTCACCTGCTTGGTTTTGTGCGCGATGTCTTGAGCGCGGGCTTCGTCAACTCCGTTAGCACCAAGCTTTTTAACGATACCGACCAACTGCACGGCTTTATCAGCAATGTGCACGACGGTATGAGCTCGAATCTTTTTAGCACGCGTGGTCGTGGCCAACAACCGTAATTCTTCGTCTGCGAGGTCCATTGCGGCGTCTGCAAGCACGGCGCCAGCGTCAATGAGCTCAACACCGCGCTCTTCGAACCGTTCGGGAATTGAGAATTCGTGCAAACGCCTCAGTTCAGCCGCGTACAGACCATTTTTAAACACCTTGTGCTTGAGCTTGACCGTATCCTTGAGCAGTTGCGTGAATTTATCAATCATGTCAACCTTATTCTTTACATTCGCCCGCATGGTCGTCGGTGCGTTCAGAATCTGGGATCGCTTGGAAATCAGTTGACCAGCGTCCCGATCAAGGAACGAAAGCGCCCAGAGGCGGCCATATGCCTTGCCAGCATCGAGTCGCTCTTGCTCAGAGAAGTACCAGTCACGTGTGTCCTTGTTCTTAATGAGCAGCCGCGCCGACCATGTCTGCACTGAATCCACGCCAAGCGAGAGACCGATCTCCTCAAATTTCGGGCAGATCTCGTTATAAAATGCGATGGCCTGCTCATCGCTCGAGAGCTCCTTTGATAGTAGTTCCGAAACAAGTCGATTCACTTCGTTGCGGTGCTCCACAATCTTCTTGTTGCTTTCTTTGCGCGCCTTCTTCTCGAGCTGTTCGATCATACTCATGCCACCAGGGCCCTTCGTCTGTTGTTCTTCGCCGAAAATGTCATCAATGGCATGCTCGGCGGCGGCCAATTCCAAGGCCATTTGATCTTCCACGGAGCGTGGTGGAGCACCTCCACCAGAAAAGCTGCCACGGCCACCTCCGCCACCCCCTCCACCTCCGCCGAATCCACCGCCACCACTGCTGGAGACTAAGTATGCAAAAAAGGGGGTGAGTTACACTTCAGGTTCAGCGTTGTGCACGACGAACTGACCCTGTTGGATAATCTGCTGGTGCTGCATGAGAATACCAAATAGCTGCTCCATGGATACGGGACCACTGGATAGGGCTACCGATGCAGCTGGTGGCTACAAATACAACCATTTACGTTACTCAAAACAATCTATATCGCGAGAAGGAAACACATAGTCACTTACACCAGAGTCATTCGGAGAAATCTCATCTGGGCGATCAAGCAGCGTCGGGTCGAGTTTCTCGGCCGACATTTTCAGTTTGACTTGCTCTGATGGCATGCCCATCTGCTGCAGCTTGAAGTACTTGGCCAACTCTGGGTCATTCTTTACGAGCAAAGGCACGTATGGAGCTACAGGCGCTGGTGAACCAAGGCCAGCAAACATGCTCATGTTGAATCCTGCCATGCTACTGACGGGTGCTGGAGCCATCAAAGGCGGCTAGCACACAATCCAGATCAATATGGATCCATAAGAGTACAAAAGGAAGCAAAAACACGTACACCAGGGTCATTGGGAGAGGCCTTGTTCGGGTGATCGAGGAGGTCTGGGTCGAGACCTTCAGCCTCCATTTTGAGTTTGATTTGGTCAACAGGCATGTTCATACTCTTGAGCTTGAAGTACTTCTTAAACGCTAGATCATCCGCGACGGTCATGGGAACGTACGCTCCTTCGGTTGGCTACAAACATTACAACGAAAACCTCATCGTCAACCTCCAGACACTCAGGCCATGAGTTTAGCAAAATGCGTACCCCTGGATCGTTCGGCGATACAGCGTCAGGAGTGTCAAGCAGCGCTGGATCAACTTCGTCAACAGTCATCTTGGCCTTGATCTGATCCAGTGGCATATCCATATCCTTGAGCTTGAAGTACTTGCGGAAAGCCGGGTCATCTTTCACCAGCATTGGTGTGTAAATGTTTCGGGTCATGGGTGCTACAGGCATACCCATGGCGCCTGTAGGTTGGCTGCTGATGTTTTGCGTTTTCTTCTCAAGTTCCATCAGTTTTCTCTGCAGATCCTTGAGATCCTTGAGCTTAACGCTGCCGCCTGCACTCGATACGCCACGATCACGCGACGTAGTTGCTGCAGTCTCTGAAGCTCGCGACGTCATGAGCTGCGCAATCTGCGACTGAAGCTGATCGATCGCTTTGTTGGTGGTCATGGTCTCTGCCTTGGCCGACAAGTCCAATAGCTTCTTGATCTGCCGCTCAGTTAGTCCGGGCACTTGGATGCCTCCACCACCTCCGCCGCCATCACCTCCAGCAGCCCGTGCTCCACTGCGGCGCTTACCAGACGCCCCACGAGCCAATGGCGCATTAGACGAACCGATCTCTTCGTCCTCCGACTCGCTTTCCTCCTCAGAAGACTCCTCTTCCTCCTCATCGCTCTGCTCCTGCTTCATTCGCGCTGTGGTCCACAAAGACGTACAAGTCAATCGCTGCTTTCAGTGCCGTGACCAGAGCCAGCTCACCAGTGATGCAAAACGCGCGGTGTTGCTTGGCATGTCGGCGCTTACACATCTAATACATACGAGATGCGCAGTCAAGAAACAACAGCGATCGAGGAGAGACATGCGCCTCACCTCGCTGCAATAGAAGGCCGAGTCGCAGATGGTGCAAGGCAGAGTGGCGTTGGGTGTGGCGCAGTAAGAGCAGTTCTCACTGGGGCCACTAAAGCGACCGAAGTTTGCGTTCGTGAGCTTGCTCATGAGCTCATCATCGCTGTCGCTATCGCCCATTTCTCTCTGACGCTTCTTTCTCCTGCGCGCTTTTCCGAAACTTATCTATTTGTGCCCCATCTGATTCCGTTCCGACCTCAAGACGGGGCAAACGGGTGGGTTAATGACAAGACACACACTTCAACGCCAGACCTGAATTTGACAAACCCGTTAGTTTCGCGGGTGTTTTGTACCTGATTGATTAGGGGACTGGGTTCCATATGGACGACCCGGGTTGCAGACAAGAATGTGTGTTGGCCCACCCATATGTCTAAGATGAATAAAACGCTTGCGTTATTTTGGGCGTGTGATTGATTGGTCTGATGATTCAGTGTGCATGGAACTACAGTGAATGGGCTCAAGAAGCGTAAGACTCTTTGGGAGTATCCAGCGCTCTGCAGCTGCGAGTAAACAAGATTGCTAAAGCACGTGCAGCATGGGGCGAGCGTCGCCTTGGCCAAGCGGGAGGTCCCGGCTCAGCTGCAACAACGTGTGCACGTAGGCGATAGCATGGCGCACGGCCAGCACTACGTCGTCCGGGTTCTTGGCCAACTCCGCCGCGATCGCAGATGCCAGTGTACAGCCAGTGCCGTGCGTATTCTGGCTCAGGATCCGAGCGTTGCGGAATACGTAGAACTGCTGGGTGGCTGCTTCGTACAACACGTCCTGCACGAGCTCGTCGTCGCCCTTGAGATGACCGCCTTTGACCAGCACAAAGGCAGAGCCCCAGACCGCCAGCGCTTGTGCCGCATCCTTCATCTGCTCTAGCGTCTCAATCGATCGATCCTGAAGCTACAAACACAACATCAAAACACTTGTTAGCGTCGTGTCATCAACCCAATGACTGTCTATTAGTTACCAGAGCCGAGGCTTCAGGGATGTTGGGTGTGATGACCGTAGCCAGCGGGAAGAGATTCGAGACCAGACTGTTAATTGCGCTGTCTTTCATGAGGCGATGGCCGGAGGTCGCGACCATGACTGGGTCCACCACCAGGCGAAGCGCACGCGTAGCCAACAAGGCGGACACCTGATCAATGGTTTCCTGGTCGAACAGCATACCAGTCTGCTCCACAGCAACACAACCAATCAGCTTCCCTAGTCGTGCAAAGAGCCACGTGAAAAACCGGCTCACCTTGACGACGTCAGCGCCAATGTCGTCCAGCACGCAGACCATTTGAGCCACGACCTCACGCGGCGGAATGCTGTGGATGGCGTGCACTCCATGCGTGTTCTGCGCTGTCACGGCCGTGATGGCCATACTGGAGAACACACCAAGATTGGTGCAGGCCTTCATATCGGCTTGAATACCAGCCCCACCGCCGCTGTCAGATCCAGCAACGATAAGCACACGCGCAGGCATCGCCTTGAGTCGGCGATGGCCAATCACTCTTGGTGGAGGCGCATGCAGCAAAGCGCCTCGGGTAATGGCCGAGAGCGACTGCAGAAATGCAATGAACTCGGTCTTAGTGCTCACGTGCATAACGACGCCATCAATAGGCCAGCGTTGCTTCATCAACGTCTGCATCGTGCTCTGAAGAAGCGACGACACTGGGGAACAAGCTGCCTCCGTGGTGGTCGCGCGCACGCAAAGGCGAAGGTTCTTGGCCGGATGGAGATCGATCTGCACATCGTACGAGCCGACATCAAGCGCTTGGACTTTGCTCCACTCTACGTATGCCCGCGTCAGTCCTGCCTGCAGCAATAGAGCCATGTAACATGACGTTCTCTTGGCTGTGCCTACCTCTCGTGTCGTCAGCGACGAGCGTGAAAATGGCGGCTAGACACCCGCGAACGAATACAACGCACACAAGATAAGACGATGACCACAGCAGTCCCTCCGCCAGTATTAACTGGATCAGGTTCAAAGGGTAAGCTTCTCAGCCGATCGTTTCAACAGCATGCACGCTCAAAGCGGCAGCCAACGATGATACGGCGCCCCTCGCTGAGTCCCACGTTAATGATGCCCAACGCAGTTCATACACAAAGCAAAGCGCAAGTACCTTTACAGGCGGCCATCACATTGCAGCAGCGCTCCGGGTCGTCCACCACATCCAGACGCACGGTCATGGAGCCCACAGCAAACGAAGGAAACAGCGACTGCGCACGTGTGTATGGAAAGAACGCGTTGAAGAAGTTGAGCTCCAGGTGCATGGCGTGGTTGTACAGTGGCACGAGGGTCTCGAAATCGATCTGCTCCGCCACAACCAGGTCGTCCAGCAGTTGCTCCATGACACCAGCCAATCCCTAGTAGATACTACACGTCGGAGCCAACATAAAGCACACAGGACACAGGCTGCTCACCTCAGACTCATCGACAGCATAGGCATCGACCCAGCGCTGGTACGGAAGGTCCTTGTGTCCACTCGTGGCAGCATGCATGCGCTGGCCCAGGAACGTGTACAGACGCATGCAGGGCGTCATGGCCGTGATGATTGCGGCCACAGAAGTCTGCTGCTTGGCGGTCTGCAACAGGAAATCCACGTACGCTGTGGTAGCTTGCACTGCGGTCGACTCCTGGATCTGGAACGTATCGATTCCAAACGACTGGCAGAGCAGCCAAGGGCGACAAACGTAAGCTACAAAGATGAGAAGAGCGTCATATTCTGCCGTACCTCCAGGAACGCCGTGTGCGTTGTCAGCTCCTGTTCCATGCCGTTCATGAGGCGGATGAGCGTCAGCACATGCTTCATGTCGGACGCCTTTGTCACTGCATGCGCAAACGCCTTGCTGAAGCCCTGCAAGTAGAACGCGTCCTGCAGCAGAAACTCTTCAAAGCACGCTCGGGGCAGCGTACCAGCACCCAAGGCCGTCACGAAAGGATGGTACAGGCACTGGTACGCTCGCGGGCGCGCCTGCGTCCACAGTCGTGTTGCCACTGGCATCTCCGTCGTCTCGGTCATTCTCAGTCTCTGATGAAGTGGGGGTCGGGTGAATGGGTGGCGCGGAATAACCCACTCGGATTTAACCTCAACTTGAAGTCATTCTCAGTATGCATCGACTAGCCTTTTCGCACCAAAGGTACCAGCAAGTGGACTGCTCGACACATAGGCTTTAAAGGATACAGTACTGCTATTCCTCAATGTGAATGCATGCAGTACGTTGCTGGCTCCACGCCGTCGTAACGGTCCATCGTCTCCTCCGAGGAACAGTGAGTGGTCCTGAAACGACGTAGGCGATCGGTTTCGAGAGGGTCAGCCAATTGATTTCATGCCGCCCGAAGACGAATCGCCCCCGCTCACGGTCGTGCGCAGGAACGCGGTGGAGCTTCCGCCCGAGGAGCAGCAGGCAGAGGTTCGTGTAGTCCATACTCTCAACTTTCTTGAGATGTCGGGCCCCGATTAACTCTGCTGTGCTTAGTTTGCTCGGTATGGCATTCCTGCCGGCGATGTGGCAGCGCGTCTGGCCAACCTACAGCTCAGGTACAATGACGAGTATGAGGCCGGGCTGCGTGAGTTTGAGGCGTATCAACGAAGTCTGGAGATGAAGCGCGCCAAGGAGGATTTCCAGCAGGCCATGCGCACGACCAGCGCTCTTGAGCAGCAGGCGCTGGAGCGCGACGCAAAGACACACGCCATCGTACTGCAGATCGAGCAAAACGTGGCGCCGGCGCATTTGGTGGTGCGAACGATCTCGGAGCTTGCGTGCTGCGCCTTGCTGCGCGCGCTGCGGAGCAACACGAACGTGCTTTCGCTGGATCTGTCCAACAACGCACTGAGCGACTTTGTGGGCGACTCGGTCGCCAAGATGCTGCTCCGCAATCGGAAGCTGCGGGCGCTGAATCTGGCTTACAATGGCCTGACGATCCGCTCGCTCGAGCCGATCGGACGAGCGCTGCAGAGCAACAGTGTGCTCACGTCGCTGACACTAGAGTCCAACCCCATTTTGCTTGTCGTCAAGAACAGCAACAGCTCGAGCTCCAATGGCTCTGAACAGACAAATGCAGCGCCAGCCACGCTGCCGTTCGAGCTCTTTATGACTGCGATTGCAACCAACTCGTCGCTCACGGCGCTGAATCTGTTCAACACGCAAATGACGCACGAGGTCGGCCGAGCGCTCTCGCAGGCGTTTGTCAAGAACGCGGCCATCATCTCGCTCGAAGTGAGCGGCAACACGCTCAAGCAGTCCGATTTGGCCGTGATCTCGTCGCATGCTGCCAAGAACCAGGCGAGACTGGCGACAGCGCGGCAGAAGACGGCACAGATCAGCCAGGACCTGGCGATTGCGGCCGAGCAACTCGCGCTGGAACGCAAGGCCGAGGCCAAGAAGCAGGCGGACTTGGAATGGCACGAGGCCAACGCCAAGCAGCGTGCCGAGACGCGCGAGTGTGAAGAGTGGGAGCGCGCACGGCTCGCGGCCGAGGCCGAGGTGCAGCACCTGCTGGATATGGAGGCGCAAAACAAAGAGTACCTGGTCAAGCGCGAGCTGGAGAAGAAGCCCAAGGCCAAGGGCAAGAAGTGAGACCGATAGAAAATCAAATATGAATCTTGACTGTGGTGTATCATCCCATCATCTAAGACGAGGCGGTGGTGGCTTCCGCCGGAGGGTTCCCCCGGAGCGACACGTTGTAGGCCGAAACGCTCTCGTCCTCGGCTGGGATCTCCTTCTTGATTTGCAGGAACGACGGGATGCTCATGTCGGCCTTGACGTCCCCAGACGCCTGCACGTGCAGGATTGCGAGCCCTGCGAGGGCTGCCGGCTCCTTGTAGATGTGGACCTGGAACGACTGGTTCTCATACAGGAAGCACATGCGCTGTTGCTTGATCACCTGGCGCTTCGGATCTGCCCGATGCCGTACAGCGTACGAGTATTCCCGTGCACTAAGAATGCGCTTTAAATGCACGCTACAGCATCATCAGACGAGTGAGCCATGAACCAAGAGAGAGACCAATCAAATGGACGTACGTGTCACCAGACTGGAGGTAGCGCACAGTGGTCATGCCGTAGGCAGCAATACCATACTGCGAGCGACACCGCACGAAGGAGTAGTCCTTGCTCGTTTCAGCGGATTCAGGGTTCAGATACACCTTCTCGACCTCAAAATCTTCATGGTGCAGTGGGATCTCAGTCGGTGCCTTGGCCAGCAAGAACTTGCGCGAGGCCTATAACACAAGCAAACAACGTTAAGCGCCAGACCAGCTTTTGATGCCAACTAGTACACCTCTCAATCACCTTGAGAGTTGTCGGAACACCGCAGAGATCGGCAGCAGTGTCCACAAGGCGCTGCATCTTGCCTTCGAAACTCGTCGAGTTATCTGCATTGGGAAAGTTAGCGCATGCTTCCTAGTACAAAGCGCAGCGAATCGTACCAAAGACATAGAGCTTAGGGTGGCCGATCCATGCGCGACAGGTGCGTCGGTCCACCTCACGAGCCTCCTCAAGCGACTCAATGCGGATGCCGTTGTTCTCGAGTGTGTAGAACTTTTCAGCGCCTTCTGCCGCCGTCACGAGATGGAAAATAGCAATGTAGCGGCTGCTCATAGGCAGAAACCCACAGTCAGCAATTGCTTCAGACATAGGGAGCCAACCAGCCGCAAGCTCACGTGTCTCGTAACGTGACCGTGTCCAGGTCGTGCAGTGCCTTGAGCTCCTCCCATTGCTCGGTGGTCATGTAGGCCGAGCCATCCATGACACCGCGATCGCAGAGTAGCACGCAGGGCTTGCCTGAGTCCTGCGCCAGCGAGTAGAAAGAATCCTCAAGCGACATCTGCAGCTTGAGGATCTGCCATTGGAAGTTCAAAATGTCCTTGGCTTTGAGATCGCTGTTAAACGGCCAGAGACCAAGTGTCAGCATGCGATTCACCAGTCAAACGACCATCAAACAAAGCGTAATCGTCACAAACAACGTACAGAAAGAAAGCACCACCGGTTTGCAGCAAGGTGGAGGCCTCAGGCACAACGTACACGCGGAAGCCGCGATCACTATCCATCATAAATGCTGTCAGGCGAACTCAACCCAAGTCAATATAATATGGCTACAATCGTGCTCAGGGCCATGCGCAAGACCGACAAATCTGCGGTTCCAGCGACAACTGCAATGAACACACGCATGCGTACCGGAAGAAGGTGGAGAGGCGGTCGAGCGACGTGGTCTTGCCGGCACAGGGTCCGCCTGTGAGCACGAACTTGTAGATGGGCGCGATGTCGCTCTGGCCCGTGCGCAGCGCGCTGAGCAGTGGCGGCGGCGATCCGCAGGCTGATAGAATGCTGTCCTGCGACCACATCGGTTCTCCTTGGCCCATGAAGCAGGCAGGCAGGCAGCAGTAGCAGTAGACAGTCGCGAGAGGCGAGTGAGTCCAATGGCCATGTGTCTGCGCGTGTTTTTCAGGGCGCGTCATCCGTTCAGGTGGACCACCTTAGTCTAGGACCAACCCATTGCCACTCATTCAAGCTGACTGAATGCGAATCGGTACAGAGACGCGGCGGAGAAGGAACGGAGCAATGGAGCGGAAGAGTGGGAGCTGGCTACATGGACCTCTTCGCCCATGCACATCTGTAACGCGATGATCTTTGGATTGCGTAGACTTTACTTCGTCATATTAATAGTGTAGCTCTGTCTACATGGCCATGCGGTGCATGAAGCCGTCGAATGCACAGAGAACTGAAGGTTGCGCAGAGGACGAAGGCGCATTGGTGTCCTCTGCCGCTGTGGCTGACGTTGTGGGCGGGAGCGACGGATACCGCTGGCTAAAGTGCGTGAGGATGACTTGCTGGGCACGCATGCGACGGCCGACGTCGAGTGCCTGGCCCACAGTGCTGTGCTTCTTGCGTTCGGCGTCTTCTTCCATCGAGTCGTCGAACGTGGCTTCGTGGATCAGCAGCGCAGCGTCCTTACCTGCGCTGATGAGTTGGTGGCATGGTCGCGTATCCCCCGAGTACACCAGCTTCTTGCCGCCGAGAAGTACAAGCACGAGTCCAAAGGCGTCAAGGCAATGCCACACCGGCACACTGTGCAGGCTCTGGATCGCGCCGCCGAGCAATTGCACACGCAAAGGATGATCCGAGCGATTGAAGGCCTGGCATGTGACCAAACGAATCGCCAATGATGTCTGCTTGCTACCATCTAGTAGATGCGGCATCCAGCTGTACACGTAGGCTAGCACCGACTGCGGGGCGATGACGACCAGCGATGCACCATTCGATCCATGGCCAGCCTTGTGGAAGCTGACAAACTCCTGCAGTACGCGCAGGAGCCCACACTGGTGATCTGCGTGGTTATGCGAGATCCAGATGCAGCGCAAGGCGCCAATCTTTGCCGCAGTGGCGTCGCCAAACTGCCGCCAGAGCTGGCCGTACGTGCCCTCGCCACAATCCACGAGAACACTCTCGTGCTCCGTTGACGACCGTTTAAGCTTCATGTAAATGGCCGTACTACCGCGCAACTTGGAGGGTGCAGCGCTGCCAGTGCCCAGTACGATCAGCGAGTGCGTGTTCTCCGTAGAAACGATTTCGCCTGAAGCATAGCTCTGCACTGAAGGCGGTGCACTGGTCTCTTCTTCCTCTGCCTTGAAGTCTTCGTCGGTTTCTTTGCTTGGCCTAGGCACCCATCCGCTCTGCTCATAGTCGAATCCGCTCTGTTGAGCACCGATCACGTGGAAGCGAAGTTTGCGTTGGGCCAGATGCGCTGCGTGATTGCTGTCAAATGCCAGTGGAAGGCGAATCTGTTGCTGTTTCGCATTGTCATCACATAGGAATGCCTCCAAATGCGTCCACAGCGGAGCTTCAGGAGCGAATGCAACGCGAGGCTGCGTCAGCGAATGCTTGGCCGACGCCTGGAACGCCAAGCTGAAGACACCGTTGCAAACCGACTCCAAGTGTCGAGCGTCGAACACAAGCTGCTCAGTGCCAGTTATTGCGTGATTGGCCATCCACTGGGCGTAGCTGGGATGGCGACGCACATGCGAAGGTGAGAAATGGACCATCAGCACTGGCTTGTGCGCTTCACAACGTGGAGAGCCGTCCATTGGAGCTGGGAACAATGTTGAAAGTGCTTCCAAGTGGTCAGCAGACCGGCAATCGATGATCCAGACCACTGGATGTGGTGCATATCGAAGCCGAAGAACGTAGCACAGCGAATTTGAGCTGCAGCTTTGTCGATTGCAGTCTTCTTCGAAGAGTTCTTGGTCTGTGACAAATGTTGTGGGGATTTCACTTGGCTGTTCGACTTTCCTCTTCTTGTGGTCCTCTGTGTCGACTGTCGGAGCATCGGCCTTGCGTTTCTCGGCCGCAGCACCGGCGTATTTGGTGCGCAGCATATGTTGCAGCGTGTCTTCTCGTCCTGAAAACTGCTTGAGCACCTTGTCCACATGCGGCAGCTTCTCCGGTTGGTAGCGTCGGTAGAACGCAACCAGCCACTCGCGACTAAAGCTTTGACTCCTTAGATCGCCTTCAGCATCATCGTCTTCTTCGTCAGGGGACGAGTTTGATGAAGACTGCTGTGAGGCACTGATCTCTGCTTCAGACGCTGGAGCAGCCCCATATTTTGCTTGCAAAAGGCCTCTCAGCTCGTCGTATCGCCCTCGATACCGATTCAGAATCACGTCCACATAAGGCACTTTATCGGGCACATTAACAGAGTAGAAGCGATACAGCCATGCACGGCAATCTTCGTGCTCATCGCTCTCGACAGGTCTTGTCCTCGTTCGTGGCGCAGACGTAGGCACGCTCGAAGTCTTTGATCGAGTTGATGCATCAGCACCAGCACAACAGAGCAGACAGCACAGATCCACGTCGTGCGACTTGTAGAGCCAAACAGGCACAATATCCATATGCGCATCGCTTTGCAGCGATCCACTCGTCCACGTTGATCTCGTGAATGCTTCATCATTACCATTGGCTGGTATCTCTCCGGCCTCTTCTGCTACCAGCACGCAATGCAGCTGTGGATATTTGCGACGTACGAAGCCCTGCATGGCTGTTAGGAACGAATCTAAGCCCACAGGTCCATACAAACGCAGCGATGGCGCTCCACAGCCGCCAAGCGCGAAGACGAGGCCTGGAATGCCTCCAACAGACTACGCTGCGCCACGCCACGCCACAAGTTAGTGGCCAGTCATCGCTATGCCTTATGAAACAAATCGCCAGCCTACTTGTGTATCGAAGCGCGTGAAGAAGACAGAGTCAAGCGACTTGAGCTTGATGCCGCTCTCGCCACAAAGCCGCTGCGTGCCCTCGCCACAATTGAACAGATACCGCTGGAGCACCGTCACGTCCGCGCTGTAGACGCCATGGCGCAGCACAGAGAGCAGCAACGACGGCTTCGTACCATCGCTTCCAGTGCCAATGACCTCTGCTGATACCTGTCGTCCCGCACAGCCCAAAGAGTCAGTATTCATGCCGCGAATTGACAGCAAGAGCTGCAACATTCGCACCGAGATGCGGCCTGATGGAACCATCGCCAGTCAGTCGAGCTGTTTGTTAAGTGCGTACACGAGCATTCGAACTTACTACAAGCGGTACAATGTACCCATGTTGGAGTTAAAAATAGAGTGTGGCAAAACCAACATGGGTACATTTGCCAAAGGGCGATGGAGGCAGTGGAGCAGGACGCAACCAAGCAGTTCTTGCTGGGACTCATCGATAACGTCAAGAGCGATAGTGAGCGCGGTGAGATTGAATACATGAGCGAGCGCATCTTCCCTGTGCTGGTGCCAGGTAAGACGCTCCGCAAATCAGGAGCTACAAAAGTGACCACTGAGGATTGTGGCAGCCATTATACATCTCCTGGATGCCATGCTTGAAACTCGGAAACGCGAGCATGAAGGAGATCACTCGGCGCTACCAATCAAGCCTATTGATCATCTTGCACGTTACCTGGTTCGGCACAATCCAAAGCATGCAAAACCAGTGCGTTCCGCTTGCTTAATTACTTGGCCGTAACGATGAAGATGTTGCTGACACACTCAATGACTGCAAAACAGACTGCAGTTACTGTAGAGATGCAGGATGTAGCTCAGCGCATTCTGCGCAAATGACACTAACGGTGTAAGCATGGAATGAAATGAAGCGAAAATACCCGTCTTCGCATGCGATCTACATTGCTTGATTAGGTAATTCGATGAAGTAAAACAAGCCAGCGTTCATTATCAAGGTGATGGAGAGGCGGACGGAGCCGGAGACGAATTTGGTGATGGAGAAGGAAGCGGAGACCACGATTTGTTGGACGCGGCTTCGTCACCGCTCGATTCAGAGTCCGAATCTGCGTCGGCTTCGTCTTCATCGTCGTTCTTTTGCTCTTCAGGTTGAGCCCCAATCATTCCCGTGAACGATGCTTCAGTCACAGACGCAGATTGCTGCACATCGAGTGAAAGCTGAGACTGATCTCCAGAAATGACCGACATAGGCATCTCTTCTACGTCCAAAAAGGGTAGATCATCAAGATCTCGTTCCAACTGCTCGTTCGAGGTGTACATGTTGGACGGAGGCGCGAGCAGGTTGCTGGTTATATCCATTGAGTTGGAAACCATCGCAGGAATTGCTAAGATTGGCGCAGACTCCACTGTTGGTAAAGCGACTGAAGCAGTAGATACTGCGGCAGATGACGCGATCGGAGAAGCTGCTGCAGGAGCCTGAGTCTCTGCAGTCTGCATCGCGACAACAGAGTGCACAGGATCAGCAACAATGGCCGGTGTTGCAGTACTAGGTGCCACGGGAATGGCAGGTACTGGTTTCTGAGATAAAAGGACACATCAGTGGCAGGCGTCGGAAGGCGTTCGCATCTTGCAAAGTGACTCACGCGAAGTGTCGGGTACTCGTTCAGCAGCTCCAGCGGCGCATCCAAATGCTGGCGAACACTTCGCGTCATACGACCCACTTCAACTGCAGCACGCTTACGTCCTACCGCAATAAATTCGTCGTAAGCCACTCAACTTATCATCCAGCGTCGCGACCTCACCTTTCGTCTTCTTGAACGATCCCTTTTGCAGCAACGCTGTCGGTGCCTATATTACACAACGCAACTCATGCATAAGCATCCAGACCTTTAGTTGTGAATTCCTCGGTCCTCGCAGCCCGTACCTCCTGATCTACAGAACAGAACCTTTTGAGCTTCACGACCAGTGGATCAGGTTGCACAGCGCATCACGTACCAGGCACCCATTTTGACAGCAGCAGATGACCGACCGTCTTGACCTGCTTCGTCCACTTGCGCGTGCGGATCTCCGAGATCGGGACGCTGGGTGCGCTGGTAAAGCCACCGCCTCCGCCGGCTGCTCCGCCCTGCGATCGGCGCGATGTGCGGAGCGACATTTTGCAAATGGAGAAATTACCACAGTACCAAAGTACGAGTTGGTTCGAATTCGTACTTTAGTGCATATTAAACTGTAGATAAGGCGACTATTTAAACGGATACGGTGTTTTAACTTGCTGTTTCAAATCGTTGATTTGTAACAGTGGTAAGATGACGATGTGGCGATATGTAACTTCTCGAATGCGCTGTAATCAGGTGAGCTGGAAAGCGCCGGCAGTGACGAAATCGCGTCTCTGTGAGGCGATGGCTTCGAGTCATAGACCTGCGGACGTTAGCAGGGTGTCAGAGCCACGCGCTGCACGACCTTGCACGCGTGACAGAGAACCCACGCAGCACGCATGCTTCCCACAGACGCAGACGCGTCGCACATACTGATCTTTCGGTGCCTTCTGTCGAATGGAATGCCCAGCTGCCCAGGCTTGTCTGCCCATATAGAGATTTACACTGTACGTACTGATCGGATCGAACGGATGAGACGCAAAGGGAAGCGATGGAAGCAGCTGGAGGATGATGAATTCAAATATGCCATGGTGTTTTGTTTGTTGGGGTTTAAATATATGAGGCTAGCTACAATTACTGTATATATCACGATTGTACAAGACACCACACACATACACGCACTGTATGGTACTACTACTACTAACATGAGCACGCACTCGGCCACTTCAAGCTAGGATCATGCGCTGGTGGTCTGACAGCAAGTCCGCCAAGCGGAAAAGCTGGTGCAGTCGCGGGCGCACGTCCTCCAGGTCGTTCAGACTCATGAGGACCTTGGTGAGCGACTGTAGCGTACGGTCCGATACGTCATCGTAAAAGCTGGGCACCGGGATGCCGTTGCTAGGCTGCAGCAGGAACGACACGGGATTGTTGTCCACCAGGATCACCTTGGACAGGTCCTTGCGCACGACGCGCAGGTCTTTCAGGAACATGCCCTTGCGCATTTGGCACGACGCGCGGAAGAAACGACCAGCGAACAGCGTGCCCTTGGGGTCCAGAGCGTCCAGGATCGGCTTGCCGTAGGCTTCCAGACCAGCCGTAAAAACGTACACATCAAAGTGTTTGCTAGCTTCTTCTAAAAATCGATCCAGGCCGGGTCGCTTGTTCACAATAGCGCGCTCGCCGTCGTCCATTACGATCTCAAACGAATCGGCGTAGGTTTGCAGTTCACTTGGGCGGTACTCGGCTTGCCGGTATTCAGCTTCGCTCTGAAACTTGCTGTGCACTAGGCACTCGTCCATGTCCAGTACGAGCGCGATACGCTCGTCGTTCTCGCGCGCGGCCGAAGACGCTGGTCGCACTTGGGCGGCCATCTTCTTGGCGACGGAGACATCGTCGGCCAGGCGGCTGTGAGACGCCAGAGGCTCAACCGGGTACTGCACGACCGTGGCACTCATGACGCTTCTCTTCTAATGACAGCCGGGGTGCGCGGGATGCGGTGGATTCAATACTGATGATGATTGCGGGCACAGGTAGATCAACACTCTCGCAGTCCACAAGCAGATTCTTCTGTGGGGAACCGCAAAAAAAGGCCGATAGCGAAGGCTGATGGCACAATCCTCCAGATAGACGTGGAGGGGGACGCAAGTAGTCACTAGCGGAGCGGACCGTGGGGCGCTCTGATTAGGTGGGGATGCCGACACGCAGGCAAATTCAACAATGAGCCGTAGGTCTTGAAAAGGTGCGAGCATTGCCAAGAGCGAGTTGAAGATGGGGACCCCAAGGGGGAAGGAGAGCCACAAAAAGGGTTGGGGGGAACAAGCAGAGTAAGGGGAGGAGCAGAAGCCAATGAAGAATCCATCTCTCTCCAAAATGCTGGCGCATTTTTAAAAATGACGCGGAAATGTGGAAGAATAGTGAATACAAGCAAACAGTACGTAACTCAGCGATAGACCAAACATCTCATAAGATTTAAGCTTGGCATTTGTATGTCTGACACATTCTAGAAGGTGTTCGCGTATAAACAATGCAGGCCCTGTTGCCAATTTGGTTGCGGCCGTTGAATAAATTGGAAGCTCCTGGTCCCATCTAGTAAACGTAGGTACTGGAACTAAGCAGCCTCCACAGGCGTAACCGCTTTCGATCGTTTGCTCTCTCCCCTTTCCCTTCGCGCCTGTTTTCATAAGAACTCTCTAAAAGTGTCCAAGAGTCACGTCGCTGGGTGTGAGTTTTACCAGAGCCATCAGCTAATTTGAGCTTTATGATTCCCATCAATTTGGAGCGAACGAAGCACGATGAAAAAGGATAAAGGAGGATGCTGTCAACGTAGAGAGATGCGCTTGTAGAAAGCCTACGGCGCAGTCCACAGTCGCTGTGTGGAGGTTCATTGGCGTGGATCCTCACGTTACGCGAAAGGTTGCTGGGACACTGGCGCCGGATTTTTCGCATTCTTTTGCGCCCGGCCGGCCTCTCGTGTTGAGAGAGTCCATTCGCATGGTCGCAAGTGCTTGCGTTTTGAAGCGTCTTCATTTAGAGCTCTCTGTTTAAGGGCAGATCCTTAAACGTACATGACCAGCTCTGATTGCAGCCTTTCAAGCTCATACTGTATGCTGTCTTACGGTACTGTTCTGATTGTCCTCTCCGCATCAGTCGTCTGGCGTACAGAGAATAGGGCTCGGGGTTTACAAAGGTTGAGGGCAAGGGTTACAACCAACGGTTTGCAGCACGGAGCCAATCAGCAGCTTCAACCTGGAACCATCCCATTAACACGCGGAAGTTTCAGTTGTGATTGGCGAACTGCAACGTGCAAGCACATTTCGTCGAATGAGATTGGGCGCCTGCACCACACAGACGAATCCAACCAATCAGCATTGCGGACGTTTAAAACTTGGCGTTGCCCTGACTCTTTTTTATTTTGCTGGAAGGGAGCCATCTGGTTGCTTGTTGATAAACAAGCTGAAAGATCCATATCACTCTCTTGACTGGGCTTAGTGCTCTACCTTTGGTAATCACACGTGAACGCATGCGCCGGTTGCTGTCGCTGTCAGTTGTCGTGGAGTGACGCCAGAGCGTATCCGCTTGGCACTGGGTAAGCGTTCAAGATCACGCCAAGCATAAAGTCCAACGGCTCATGGGCGCGGAACAAGATCAAGGCGCACGCGTGCAGCAGGGATATGAAGTGTCAGTGGCCAAGCGCCCGCACTCGAACGAAACCAACCACATTTCCCACCCTCTCTCTTATGTGCTGCAGTCCTCCATGGCCATGACGTTGCCTCCAGATAAGCTTCATGAAATCTTGCTCCTGTTCCGAAATCCTACCGCTGAGTACCGGTACGTCCAGTGCGTACCGGTTTTGGGTCATCTGATATCGTACTTAGTGACGCTAGCGTTCCGTGGTTCTTGTGTATGGAACAGAAAGAAGGCGTGGGTCGTGGGGGAAGAAGAAGCAATCGCGCGCCATGGATCCCTCGGAAGTGACAGTGCTCGTGGTCGAGGACGATGAGTTCACGCGCATGGCCACCATCGACATCCTCAAGTCCTGTCGGTACACCGTGTTTGCGGTCGAGAATGGCCAGCTGGCGCTCGACCTGCTCACGCAGAACCATGGCAAGTACGACCTCGTGCTCTGCGACGTTATGCTTCCCGTGATGACGGGCATCGAGCTGCTGGACGAGCTGCAGAAGCACAACAACACACTAGGCCACATTCCTGTGGTCATGACCTCGAGTAACGAGGAGATGGACGTCGTGACGTCCTGTCTGAGTAAGGGCGCCAAGGACTACCTTATCAAGCCCATCCAGGTCAACACGGCCAAGACACTCGTGCGCCACGTGTGGCTCAGCCGCCGCCTCGAGCGCACGACCACGCAGTCCATGTGGAATGATATCGAGGTCATCCGCGCCATCGGCAAGGGCACGCACGGAACGGTCGTGCTGGCTCGCCGCCGCCTCGATGGCGCTGTTGTGGCCGTCAAGCGCGTCCGCACGTCGCAAATCTCAGAAAATGGCCGCAAGCAGGCCGACAATGAGGTAATCCTGCTCAAGTCACTGTACCACGTCAATATCGTGCGCTTTTACGACCATTTCATGGCCGACGACGAGCTCAACATCGTCATGGAGTACGCCGACGGCGGGAACATGCGCCAGCTGGTGAAAATGCGTGCGCGCGAGAAGATGGGCCCGTTCCCGGAAGCCGTGATCATGAGCTGGTTCGCGCAGCTGGTGCTGGCTGTGGCCTACATCCATGGCAAGAACGTGCTGCACCGCGATCTCAAGGCGCAGAATGTGTTTCTGACTGGCAAAAACGTCGTGAAACTCGGCGATTTCGGCATTTCCAAGGCGCTGGCTGGCGACGACACGGCCAATACAGCCTGCGGCACGCCCGAGAGCATGTCGCCTGAGATCTGCCGTGGCGAGCCGTACGGCAAGAAGTCCGATATCTGGTCGCTTGGCTGCATTTTGTACGAGATGATCATGCTTCGTCGTCCGTTTGAGGCCTCGACACTTCCGGACATCTTTACCAAGATCTGCAAGGGCGATTACCCGCCCATTCTGCCCATGTTCTCGCGCGACCTGCGGCTGCTGGTGCAGCTCATGCTGCAGCAGGACTCGTCCAAGCGACCGTCGATCGAAGACATTTGCCGCTTCCCGTTTGTTCAGGCTCCGATCCAAGCCTTTCTGCGCCAGCACGCCTCCGAGTTCCAGGAGGCACTGGAGCTGGAAGCCAAGCTGCATCAGCCGTCTCGTTACTCGACCGGAGGGAATCCCAACGCGACCCCGCCACCTCCAGCCTCTCCTTCAGCACGCCGTCGCAACCCGAACGAAGCGCCTTCGTCAAATGCCCACGAAACACAGTCAAACAGCAGCGATGGCGCGTCGCCTGTGTCCAGCCGGAGCAGTGTCGCTTCCAGCAACAATGGATTGAATTATGGCGTGCAGAGCTCACAAGATAAGGGGAAGATCCGCAATTCGGCCATCGCAGCTGCTGCTGTTGGTCTTGTGATTGATTCCACGCCGGCGTTGCATCATCAGGGAAGTGTCGACATGCCGAATGCCGGTGTTGACTCGACCGATATCTTGGCTGACTCGCTTTCAGATGAACTTCGTGCCAAGGTGGAGGTCTCGGATGTGCGCTTCGGCCTGTTCACGACGTACACAGCGTGCATTTCATCGTACGATCTGATTCTGACATTGAAGAAGCATTTCCAGAAGACCAACGACCAAGCTGCAACCGTTCTCGATGAACTCGTGAAGAACGGCGACCTGAAACTTGTGGCAGCAGCCGATATGGCTCATCCAGACTTTTCTCGGACGGATACGTACCTGCGGTTCCAAGTCGATGAGACATTTGTGCCACTCAATCAGAAGTACATCTGCAATGAGAGCGTATCTCAAAGCGCCATGGAGATGTGTGTCCGCGTGCGCGAATCCGTTGCTGAGTTGCATCAGCTGCCTTCGTTCCCAAAGGGCATTTCCACGGGCTTTCGTACACCGAGCTCCGTGCCTTGGAACGACTCAGAGGATATGCACAAACCAGACTCGGAAGTGTGTCGCCAATACCGTCGGTTCCTGAAGCTTGTTACCAAGTTGCAGAAGATCGACATGGGGGCTTTGCCAAAACACGAGCGCCAGGCGTTTTTCATCAACATGTACAATACCATGGTGCTTCATGGCTTGATCGAATTTGGCGTCCCTCAAAACGCTGGCCAGTTCAAGGCGTTTGAAAAGGACGTGCAGTACCTGATTGGTACGCATGGATGTCTGAAGCTTTCTAGGAAAGTTGACTGTTGACTGACTCGGTTTGACTTGATTTTTGTACAGGTGGCCACGCATTCACGCTTGGAGATATTAAGCATGGCATCTTACGCTGCAATCGGAAACCTCCTTCGAACTACTGGGAGCGACAACTCCTGCCACAGGACCCCAAGTTGCAGTTTCGATTGCACATTCGTGACCCGCGATCTCTGCTGGTGCTTGTGGATTTCTCGGAGCCATTGCCGACCGCAGACTGCATGCCAGTTCTTAAGCCAGGCCGAACGGATACCGACTTGGAAGACCAAGCCGAAAAGTTCTGTGCGTGCCACGTGGTGATAAATGACGGCGAGATTGAGCTGCCGCGGTTATTCCGCGTCTTCCGCGATGACTTTGGAGCGTCAGAAGCAGAGATGGTCACGTGGCTGTCGCAGTACATGGACGACCCGCCGGCAAACCTGCTGAACTACCGCGTGCGGTATTTGGCCGGCATTTCGTCATGATTTTTCTAGCAAGAGGAGAGAGAAAGATGTGGGCGTGAGTTGCGTGTTGCATTCAGATGGATGGCGCCATGAGCCGTTCCTCAATTCGTACAGTCGATCGAATCCTTAAACGTGAAAGAAATTGGGTTTACTTCAGTTTTACCGACGCAAACGAAATCCAATCCAAATGGCTACATACACGAAGGCTGAGACGACACGATTGCAAACAAGACGAAGGGATCTATTGAGTGTCTGGATGGCTACGGTCCGTGTTTGGGTTTCTGTTGTCCTACGTTTTTTTTTTTCATGGGCGGCCTGGAACGACGGAGTTATATAAGAACGGTCTGCTGGTCTTGTAGAAGACACGGGCAGAGACCGATAGTAGTAGTGGGCAAATGGGGAAGACGAGCGGGTGGGCGTTGGCTGGGAACGAGAGTAGAGGGAGGAAACACGAATGGAGACGACCGAACGACAACCAAACGAACGCAATGGCTTAAAGGATGATGCAGAGCTTCTTCTTGGCCGGCTTCTCCTGCACCACGACACGCTCTTGTCGCGCCGGTCGCTCAAACTTCCGGATCTCACGCACGACCTCGTAGAAGCACTCTTCGTTATTTACCTGCAGTAGAACGTCGTCAGCTATTAAGACGATTGGAACTACTAACTTCCATCAAGAGACGTACTCGTTCTTTGGCACTCGTCTCCATAAAGCCGCAGCCCCATCGGCGCGCGAGCTCTTTGCCTTCCGAAGAAGACACCTGTCGCAGGTTTTCCAGATCGCACTTGTTGCCGACCAGCACACTAGAGAAAGCCACCCAAATCCCACAGTCATGAGCCTTTCCCGCTCTTTTGCTCTCTCCCGAGACGTGCGGTACTCACATCGGCACGCGGTCTACATCCTTGGCGCGCAGAATCTTGTCCTTGAATGTCGCAATGTCATCAAAGGAGCTGCGACTGGTGACGCTGTAGACCAGCAGAAAGCCTTTGCCTTCACGCATCCACTGCCCAGGGCAGAGAGAGAGAACGGGTCAGACTCATTCACGCGTCGACATCAGAACGCCAACAGACTGCGCTCGTCTTGCAGCCTCATACCTGGTCCTGCATGGTCGTGTACTCTTCCTGGCCGGCCGTATCGAGAATGTCGAGCAGCGCCGAACTGTTGTCAATCACGGTCTGCTTACGGTAGCTGTCCTCTGTCCTCCCACACACAATCGTCAGCCTTCTGGATCATTCTCTCCACTACGCTCTCGCGCCGTCAAACTGCAGTGTGCACTGAGGCGTAACGTAGACGCGAACGCACCGATGGTCGGGTCATAGTCCTCGAGAAAGTTGTCGGTCACAAGACGGATGGTCAGTGCCGACTTGCCGACACCACCGCTGCCCAGCACCACCTATAAAGCAGAACAATAGGAGATTCAGCCTCTGAGCGCAGGAGCTGTGCCGTCTGCGCGTCCAGAGAGACGCACCAGCTTGTACTCCTTGTTCTCGCTCATACTCGCTCTTGTGTGCGTCGGTCGGTGGGAGTCTCGCAGTCTGCGGAGGCCCAGAAGCCCAAGAGGAAGGGGGTACTATTCCCCCCCCCCGCACGCACATCACACCAGCTGGTACGGATTGACCCTATCCCGTATGTACTGTCGTTGCATCGCAAAGTACGGATGCTTGTAGCGGTATTATATTTTTTGTTTACCTTCGAGAATCGCTCTGCAATCCGACGCCAATTGGCTGAACCACGTTCGCGTCTGGGGATTCTTTTCTTTCCATTAGGTGTAGGGCGTAATTTTCTCAGAGTCGTATTGTGAGTACCAAATTAGTGACCCCTCCTGCTCCTTTCTTTCAAACCTGCACTTTGAGTAAGAGAGAAGAGCAGCCATGTCGGAGTGATGGTCACTTCGTCCATCCCGGTTCCTCTGAACCGGTTAGTCACGTTGTTGTTGCAGGTAATGTATCTCGTTTTCTTTTCCTCTGGTCATAAATTACCGCACCTTGAGCAGTCGAGGAAAACCGACTCGAGAGGAGGAGGAGACGACATGCGCGTGGCGGCGGCGACAAGTGAGCGGCGCCTGCTGCTGGGCTGGCTGCCCACAGCCGTGGTGGCCGCCTCTCTCTCGGCCACAGGCGCCGTGGCCTACTGCGCGCCCTCGCTGGCCGGCCCACTGCTGGTAGCCGTACTGCCGCTCGTGGTCTACGCGGTGTACTCGATCGTCGAATCGATCCGACTGCGGTCCAAGCAAAGAGTTCGATCACGAGACCAGCCGAGCGACCAAACATTGGCAATGCGCAACGGCTCCGAATACCAACCTAATGTGCTGCGCATCAGTCGCGCGCTGTTTGACCAGCTGGACGACGAGCTACTCCAGATGCTAGTCAGTAACCGCGACTTCGACAGCAACGGTATGAGACTACGTATAGTATGAAGCTCTTGACTGTGGTGATACTGTGTGTGGTGATACTTTTGCTTTCATGCGTCAGATTACGAGCGTTTGATGCTGCTGGAGCAGTTCAACGAGTCCAAATTGGCACAGGGCGCCAGTGATGCCGAAATCCGACAGCTTCCGCTCATTTCCGTTAGGTTCGTCCTGTGTCTGGTGTCCTTCTGCGCTGTTGTCGCTTGTAGTCTGACATCATGTCGATGGACAGTGCCAAGATGCTGGGCGCATCCAAGCAGCCGAGCTGCCCGATTTGCCTTTCGGAGCTGGAGCTAGACTCTCAGGTGCGCATGATGCCGTGCTTCCACCACTTTCATCCGCAGTGCATCGACCCGTGGCTCAAGGACAAGGCCGAGTGCCCTGTGTGCAAATTCCCAGCCATTGGCTGACACCCTGTACCAAGTTAGCTTTCTCATACACACGAGCAGTCCATGTAGCGCATTTAGTATCATAAAGGAATGTGTTCGAAGATCTCTTGTTCTTATAACTCCGCCTTAAGTTCGCTTTAAGTTCGACGACGGTATTTTTAATTTGAAAGCACCAGATCACTGCATTCAATGGTAAGTGGGGAATAGTAAGACACGAGCGAGGAACCCTGGCAAATTCTGGAGCCATGACGGCTCGAATGGCTGCACGCTCTCGACGAATCAGGGCCACCAGTGGATACGTCAAGCGACGGCGCTTCAATGCGATTTAGAAGGACACTAAAACGAGGTGGCTTGACGTGCAGGTTGAAGCGGCCATACGCTTCAGACAACCGCTGATCGACGCCAAAGTCTGCGACACACTGCATGCAGGCAAGACACGCAGCGGAATCTGGCCGTTCTTACGTGCGTGCGTGAGCCAGCCAGCCAGCAACAGCGCTCATGGAGTCAAAGATACGCTTGACCACCGAGAAACGCACCGTCAAAGAAGCCAATCACAAGGTCACCCTTTCCACCTACTTTTAATAACGCAAAATATAATATACCTGTTTTTGCAAATAAACTGACCAAATTCCCGATTTTCGGAATGATGGTCGTGTCACTTGCTGTCACTCAGATGGCCATTCCTTCAATCGCCATGTCAAGCGCCAAGCAGTTTGTGGAGAAGACTGTGGCTGCACAGCCAGTCGTGGTATTTGCCAAGAGCACGTGCCCTCACTGCGCCAAGACCCGCGCTCTACTATCGGAACTTGAGGTGACGTTTGAGCTGGTGAACCTGGACCAGCGCGAGGACGGTGCGGCCATCCAAAATGCCCTGGAAGAGATCACTGGTATGTCATTCCTTCGCTTTCAAGTCCTCTGATGCTATCAACTCAGCTCAATGTGTTTGTGTGGTGTAGGCCAGCGCACAGTGCCCAACATCTTTATCGGTGGTAAGAGTGTGGGCGGCAACTCAGACCTGCAAGCCATGCACCAAGCGGACGACCTGCTGCCTCTGCTCAACCTTAACTGCGCCATCTAAGCAGTCGCGAGTCCGCAGATGAAAAGAGCCTGCGCTGTGTATGTGTTAATAAATCTGCTCGCATATTGTTTAGATGCCTTCAGATATCATCTTGTCTTTTATCCAGGCTGGCGATTGGTTTATGATATGGGAGTTTCCTAGTGTGGCAAAACGAGCTTTACAGTTCGGGGTTTGACTCTGAAATCGAATAACTCGTTCTGGCGCCACTCAAAATGTGGATGATGGAATCCATACGACCCTCGTAAATTACTGAAGTCGAATGGAACATTACGCTGTCCCTCTTGTGATTATGTGATTTCGTAAGTTGGAGTCGCAATCTGCTGCATCCGCAATGGAGGCAAAGATTACGCTCAGCGGCCGTAAATCTCAAAAATACTGTAAACTACGGATTGTGAGGCGGGTAATCACGCAGCTGCGTGCAAAGACCGCGAAGATTTGATTATGGCAATCATGTGTAGTACCAAGGAAAAACGATGGTCTTGCGTCTTGCTATCATACAGGATTACATCAGCCAGCAATTACACTGCATTTGAAGGCGTCATCTGGACCTGTGCGGTCGCAAGCGTGTAAAATTCTCTACGCGATCACAAATTTGAGAGCCATTCAAATCTTCGCTTATCGGTAATATATCTGCACATGAATCTTCTCACAAGCGTGCACTATAGTGTGTCTACCAGCACACCTGCCACATGCGGAGCGCTTGAGAAGCGCTCTCTCTGCACGAGCATGTTCAAGCAGCAGCGAATGGATTGTTCTGGAAAGTGTGCGAGCCATAATCAGCTGGATTTGATTTCCGCGGTCAGGTTTGTTGATTACGGAATTCGTATTGACTAGCAGAGTGATGGTCATCCGACTTACTCCCGACCTTGGTCGGTCATTTCCCAAGTGGCCATGAGGAGCTCAGTTGCCATGCGTAGCACCAAGCAGTTGCAGCGGATCGTTGCCCTGCAGCCAGTGGCGACGATCGTGGCCGCGCGACCCGTCGTGGTGTTCGCTAAGAGCACGTGTCCCCAGTCCGCCAAGACCCGCGCGCTGCTGTCGGAGTTGGACGTGAACTTTGAGCTCGTGAACCTGGACCAGCGGGAAGACGGCTCGGCCATCCAGACAGCGCTAGAAGCATTCACAGGTGCGTCTCTGCTATCCTCTCTCTCTCTCTACCTATATCTAGCAGCTTCTAAACCTCTGGTTTGCGTGACTTTAGGTCAGCGTACTGTGCCCAGCATCTTCATCGGAGGCGACAGCGTAGGCGGCATCTCGGACCTGCAGGCTCTGCACCAAGCAGACGACCTGCTGCCTCTGCTCAATCTCAACTGTGCCATTTAGGAAGAACACATTCTGTCAATATATCTATTCGCTCACTCAAATCCAATTGAGTCAGGCTCTACAATCAACCAGGCAATGGCTCACGAACGCACGCTTCACAAGGCCAGCGCTTGCTGTGATGCTGGGGAATGGATCTCTATTCCCTGTGTGCCGTGCGAATCATCAAACGATTAGTTTGACAAAGTTGTCCAGTAGGATCAAGCAGCTGAAGCGGATCGTGGTGCTGCAGGAAGTGGCCACGATCGTGACCGAGCAGCCAGTTGTGGAATTATAATTCGCCAAGAGCTCATGTCCGCAGTCCACCAGGACCAGCGAGCCTTTGAAGTCGTGAACCTGGAGAACGATTCCGCCATCCTCACTGTGGTGGAAGTGCTCACTGGTACGTTATCCCTCTTTCTCTTGGGTCTCTGGACTAACTGCTGCCTGGTTGATGACTGCAGGCCATCGCTGCGTCTTCATAGTTGGCGACTATTTGCCTCTGCGCAGTGCCGATGGCTGACTCACCAAGTCGCAGGATCAACAGAACGCCTTCATTTATGCTGCCCAACTGTCCGTTGGTCTATTGTTGTTGTTGTCCTTGTCACTCGGTAGCATTTATAGCCAGCCTTCGGCGCTATTTCCAGCCATTGCGTGTACGCTCAGAGCTTGCCGCTCAGTCTGTTGCGGTCTATTTCGAGGCATACGAGGGTCTGCTCGACCCCGGAAACAGCCATTTGCGGTGCATGTAAGCATCGCCATGCTGCCAGCGCTCACGACCAAGCCCAAGCAGGCTGTACGCCAGGTCAAGGGGCTTACGGACGATTCGATCGAGGCCTATTCCAACACGCCACTGAACTCGGGCGCGTCCACATACGCCAGCGTGAACGCGTCGCCGCCGACCACGAGCCGGTCCCAGCAGCAGACGACCTCGACACCCCGGAGCAAGCGCAATGCGAGCGACGACGCGTCTGGGGCCGTGTTGGCTCGCGTCGTTCGAGACCGCAAAGCATCGGGGGAAGAAGAGCTCACGCTCAAGGCCGGCGACGTCGTGCGTGTGCTCTCGTCCAAGCGCACGGGGTATCTCAAGTGCGAGTTCGCCGACGATGTGGGCTACATCCCGTCGTCCTATCTCGAGTTTTTCGACTCGGCTAATGGAAGTGAAGAGGCTGGTGCCGCTGCTGGCGATGAGGACGCCCAGCGAGCCGATCGACGGAAGAAGAAGAAGGAGAAGAAGCACCGAGACCGCAAGAAAGGCGAGGAGGACGGCGATGCAGCCAGTGACAGCGGCAAGACTGCTCGAGGATCGCCTCGCAAGACAGCAGAGCCACCAGCTAATACCGAAGACTACTCGCCTCGCAAGAGCCACAAGAAGCACCGGAAGCACAAGAACGACCACGACAACGACCAGGAGACACTTAGTCCCCGCAAGACGAATTCGGTGCCTCCAGACGAAGACGGCAAGAAGAGCAGCCGCAAGCACCAGAGCAAGAAGAAGCGGCGCCATCACCATTACGACAGCGACGCCAGCGACAGCGATGAGGATGGAGGCACCGGCAGTGCGCGAGCTCGTCGGAACCACAAACATCACTCTCGACACCGGAGCCGACGTCGACGATCGCACAGCGACAGCGAGTCGTACTCAAGCGACTCGACCAACTCTGACAGCAGCTACCACCACCGCGGTCGACGCCGACACAAAGTCTCGAGTGACGAAGAGGACGAAGACACCGACAGACGTCGCACTAGACACAGTCGGAGACGTCGATCGGCACGTGGCGACAAGTCCGACTCGGACGGAGACGAGAATGCTGCCGTCTCTGCTCGATCTTCACGCCGCAAGCGTCATCACGAGAGCACCGACGACATCGATGGTGGCGCACCGGCAAGCACCGGCAACTCCGCAGCTCGGAAGGCCCGCGACACCGAGCCGGTGGAGAAGAGCGTGACCAAGCTCACGATTCAGGAAGAATCGTCCTCGCGTCGGACCGAAAGTACTGGCGAAGCACCGGACGAGATCAAGAAAAGCAGCATTGCCTCCACCACGAATTCGGTCAATGGTGGCGCCGCAGCCAATACGACAGCAGCCACAGCGGCTTCGAGCCCTAAAGACCGGTCCGGTACCAACAGCACGCGAGGAGACAAGAGCGCTCGCGCAAAGGACGACGAAAGCCGCGCCGAGACGACCACATCCACAACCGCCAACTCCGGAGCCAATTCAACGTCCTCGTCCTCGACGCAAAAGGGCAAAACGAACCTGGGCAAGCAGATCGGAGACCGCATGCGCTCGTTCTTGGGCGGCGGCGGAGGCGGCAAGAAGGAACGGTCGTCTAAAAACTCGAGCGGCATTCTCAATGCGTGTCCAGGCACGATCCAGGGCGAGGAAGGCTGGTACGAGCACGGCGAGAACGAGCGGTACTACTTCATCCTGGTGGATGGCAAATGGAGCTTACTGTACGGACCAATGACCGAGGACGACTTCGAGACCTACTCGAACCGGGTACGTTTGCTAACAAGAGCTCTGTCCAGAGACGGTGAGACTCACTTGTTTTGGATGTGGATGGACAGGTCATCGAGCAGAATCGCATGGTCGAGCTCCCGGCCACGTACTTGCACAAGTCCGGATTCTACTTGAATCGCGAGTTCCGCGTACAAAAGATCTAGCAGCCGCGAGATAGCAGTTGATAGAGAACAAGCAGCGCGAGCGAGACGTCGTAGAATAATGTATTAAGAAGGAGATAACTTCACGAGCCAAGCCAGTCATCATGAGTTTGAGCTACACACGCAGCCGACCAGAAGCTGCATCATTGTATGAAGCCTTGGCAGTGATTAAATGCAAATGGAAACGTGGAATTAGGTCGAAAATCCTATCTCAACCGGATTAAATTCAGCGAATGCTTGCAGTGGGCTCTGGTGACGCCATCGCTCGTTTGGACGGCGAGCGCAACATCGCCTTGAGCTTGGCGCTTAAAGTAGATTTGCGACGAGGTGATTCCGGATTGAGTCTGCTGGAGGATGGGGCCACGATTAGCTCCAGAGGCGGGAGCGAATTTGGCTCTGAGACGGCCGCTTGCTTTGGAAGCGCGTCTTTATCTTTCGGCTCCAACACTACAGCTGCTGCTTTCAATGGGGATTTCAAATCCCCTGCTCCCAGGATCGCAGTTTCCTTGGAGGGCGATAGCGATTTCTTGTCGCTTTCTGCGGTTGCTGGCGCATCGTTCGGATCTGCGCCGGCCGAGTTCTTCCGTTCGACGGCGCGCACTTCATCCGCTTTCGCATCCACCTGCGCTGACTCCTTCCGAAGCGACGTCAAGATGCCGTAGGCTTCCTTGTCGCCCTCACTCAAGCCATCAGGAGCCACACAAGTCTTTTCAATGACACTCAACAACGCCAAGGCGTCTTTAGAAGAAAATTTCTGGTTCTTGGAGCATTTCTCAGCGAATGACTTGAGGTCCTTGAGCTTCTTCAGGTTCGCGTCGTACCGTTTTGCGAGTCGCTCTCCTGCGGCCTTTTCATCTGCGCCCAGATTCACGCAGCTCTCGCTGATCTCGCGAAGCAGCGTGTTGGTCTCACCCATGTGCAAAACGCTTGTACCCTCAACGACCAGCAGACTCTGGAGCAGGATCTTCACGCCGGCAGCGTTCTTCGAATCGCACCAGCCAAAGCCGCGCTGGAACCAGCGATTGCGAAGCGTGAACGCGGCCGACGCCCAAGTCAAGCGTTGACGGCGACTAGCAGACATCGCTTGGCAATCATTCGCGTCTTCAAACAGGAACGCATCCTTCAAACGGTGGGTTTCCACATTTAAACGGTCTCGGAATGGAGCTGTGTCTTGATAAAACATGGCTGCGTAGCTCATGGCCGCATAGGATGCCATGGCTTTGGCGTTTCGACCTCGTGGACAACGGGCAAGGTTGTGCTGAGATGGTAGGCAGACCTCGCCAGCTACAGCGATCTCCAAGTGCTCTTCTCGAGTGAACGACTCGACTGGCAGCTGGTAATCCTTATTGAGCCGTTCAAGAGCGGCAGTGATATCTTCCTTTGTCACAATCTGGTCACGAGAGGCGCCAACAAATGCGCGCATGCAGCGATCCAGCGCTGCGTACTCCGCCAGTCGCTTCGTGTACGACTCATGGATCAGAAGCTGCTGGAATCGCTCGACAAGCTCCATGAAATCGTCGGACGCATTTACTTCTGCGACTTCCAGCGTTTCTTGTTCTGGGACGAGATCCGTTTCGCCTGTGAAGACTTTGACCAGAGAGCTGCGCTTCCGCAAGGCTTCAATGAGAAGACAGCGTCTCAACGCCTCGATGAGAGAGTCAATAACACCAATATCAGTGTTAATGGCTCCGACTGAATCGCTGCATCGTGTGCCGATACGCGCACCACGCAGATAAACCGGTTCCCCCTTCGAGTCGATACCAAGCTCTTGCAATTGAGTCTGGATCGCTGCGATCTCTTCTGGGAGCGGCTCGTCCTTGATCTGGTGTTTCCGCTTCAGCTTCTCTACCTCTGAGTCGCTGGCGTCGACCTGTACATCGATCCCGATTGCTTTGAGCTTCTTCTTACGAAGAGCAGTCGTCAGTACGCGCATGAGGTCCTCCAATTCGCCCGTTGGAAGCTGCCGCATCGACATCTCGGCCATCAACTCCTTGAGCGTTGAAGGGACTTGGAGCTCCTTGTTCGTGTTCACGACATGGTCAACGCTCTGCAGCAATTCGCGTTTCCCGACGCTTTCGAGGACCAAATGAAGCTCTGCGAGTCGCTCTCGGTTTGCCAGCACGTATGGGAACCGATCTTCGTTCTCAATCGCTGCCTCGAGCTCAAAGATTTCTTCCCGCAGGTCTTTCGGCAGACTTGAGATCGCCACGTTGGCTGATCCACCGAGGCTTGGATGCACACATGTCCTTGGGATCATGCCACGATCTACGAGGGCACAACGCACGTTTTCCGGTGTAAACGAGGTCTGCTCCGGCACGAGACGCAGACGCGAATCCTGTCCGTCTAGCGAGAACTTGGGTGCGTCATCTCGCTCAACATTGGTCGTGATCCGATAATAGGGAGTGCGGGTCAGTTCGTGCTTTGCCTCCTCAATCGCGTACCACTCCACAAGACCGTTCAGTCGGCCAGAATGCTGATGTTCGTGTTCAGTGCTGACGATCTTCGCTGCTGCAACTGGGGACGTTTGGTCTGCTTGAGCTTGGTCAGGTGCAGTGCTTCCTCCCTTGCCCATTCGCAACTTCGCGAAGGCTCCTTCTCGTTTCTTCACAGGAGACGACGACGGAGACAGTGATGGGCCTTGACTGTTTACACTCTGCTTTAGAATCGGCATATTGACGTGGTCCAGCAGGTTCAAGTCCTTGAGAATGAGCGCTGTTGCTTTGCAATCAATCGTATCTTGCAACTGCATCTGGGCCGCTTCATCGAGCCATCGCTGCATCTTTTCCCACCGTTCGCGCACTGCCTTGAGGGTCTTTGTGTCGCCTTCGCCAAAGCCTTCGCAGTGCTCATCAAGCAACTGCAAAAGCTCAGGCGTTCGTCTCCAGTGAAGGCCGTTCTGTTCCATCAGTCGGAGCTCTTGCAGTGGACCATCGCGCGGCGTGATCGCCGTCCACCGAAACTGGATATCAGAGACCGCCTCGGCGTGACGACTGGACAGGCCTTTGCTGCAGCCTCGAGAGACAAGATACAGCAGCTGAGACGCACGGACCAAGTGCAGTTTGTTGCGCTCTTTCATCGCGACCAGCTCTTCGAGCGCGCTTTCCAGCTCTTTCCATCGCGTTGATAGCTGCTGCCAGGCTTTTGAATAGACAGCGTTAAGACCTTCGACCTCGCTTTCGATGGCTTGCAGCAGTTGCGGAGTGCGTTGCGCATGGAGCTGTGTAGTGTCTTGCATCCCAAGCAGTTCTTCCAACAGCGACTGCAGGTTGACCCATCGAGTGTGCACATGCAAGGCCGCGGAGCGGAATTCTTCGGCTTTGTCCGCTAGATCATCGAGGAAGACTTCGGCCTCAGAGCGTTCTGGCTGACCATCACAAGATGGCGCCATGGTGCTCTTGTTTGCTGCAAAGATGTCCCAAACTTGGGCTAAGACCTGGGGCGTGCGCTCCCAGTGCAGCTTCCCATTGGCCTGTTCCTTGAGCTCTTCCAGCTGCGATTGGAATTCGACAGCAGAGATGGACGATGGCGGCGGCTGCAACTCAGACGTTGATTCTGTCGACTGCTCTTCTTCCATTCGAACGATGTGAGGCGTGATGCTTGTTCTCTCAATCAACGAGTGAGCTCGCGAAATAACCGATGCCCACTCCAGCAGTTCAAGGACGAAACGGACCACCGTCTAAATCTGAAGCAGCATCCTCTGACGCAACGTCGTGCAAACCCCAGCAGAGACAGCTAGATCATGCGAAGAAGCCATACAAAGTCATATAATCATTAAAGAAAAAGCTAAGAAACGAAACCCCAGATATTCACAAGCAATGCCACGCTAATACAGTGTTACGACTCACTGCTAGAAGGCTGAGGAGAATCACTCCGAGTGGATGCCCGGGTTGAAATTGGTGTCGTGGCTGACGTCAGTAGGGAAGAACACCTCAGGGCGGATGCGAACGACTGGTTCTGGCGTCGCGATAAGCCATTTGGACGGTGAGCGCAGAATCTCTTTTATGTCGTCACCTAGAGACGACTTGCGACGAGGCGATTTGGACTTGCTCTTGCTTTCCAGGATCACGCTCTGCTTGGTAGCAGAGTCAGCGGCGACCTTGGTATCGATCTTCCAGCTGGTCTGTTTGTCGCGAGGAGAAAGCGGCTCCACTATACGCTTGGACGGCGACAGCGACTGCCACTCACCTTCAGTTTTTGCTGCCGGAACTGATTCGTCCAAGTCAAGCTCCAAATTGAACGTCGAGTTCTTTCGCTGGCCAAAACGCACTTCATCGATCTTCCTCTCAACGAACTCCTGCTGGTTTTCACTCTCAGTCGCCGTGGCAAATACTCGGTCGATATCGATTTCGTCAGCGCCAGCAACACCTTCAGTGTGGAACTTCATTGCACTGAGCAACTCTGGCGTGCGGTGGATGCTGAAGGTACCTTCTTTATGCATCCTCACTAATTCATCAAGATGCTGGCGGTGCGGAATCCAGTACGAAGTCACTACGTGGTATGCTTCCTTGTGGCGAGCACTTAGACCTTCGGGAACGATACATGCTTGCTCGATATAGTGAAGAAGGGCGGGCGTTTTCTCTGTGTGAAGCTTGCGATTGTTGATACATCTCTCGGCATGGACAACAAGCTCTGTGAGCTTCTCCATGTTTTTGGTGTATCGCTCTTCAAGCTTCTCTTTGGCTGCTTTCTCGCGAATACGCAGATTGACACACTTTTCGTTGATTTCGCGGAGCAGAGTCTCCGTATGAAGCATGTGCATCTTGTTGGCCGTTTCAAAGATCAGCAAACGTTGAAGCAGAATTTTCACACCAGCAACATTCTTAAGTGAGTCAGAGTCACACCATCCAAAGCCACGCTGGAACCACCGATTGCGAAGTGTGAACGCTGCAGACGCCCATATCAAGCGTTGGCGATGGTAAGCAGTCATCGTTCTTGACACGTTCAGCACTGATGACTCTGAACCGTGCAGCCACTCTACAGCCATATCCTTTAAGCTCAATCGCCCACGATTCTTCGGTACGACCTCTCCATGAAGACTACTGGCGTCTTCAAACGGAAGAGTATCTTTGAATCGCTGGGTTGTAAGGTCCAAACGAGACCGGAAACTCGAGGTATCTTGGTACACCATCGCAGCATAGCTAACAGCCGCATAATATGCCATCGCTTTGGCATTTCTACCTCTTGGACAACGTGCAAGCATGCGCTGAGTTGGCGTCCGAATTTTACCAGCCTGAGCAGCTAGGATCAGCTCTTCAGACGTAAACGCCTCCAATGGTAGGCGGTAATTACCATTGAGATTCTGAAGTGCGATGGCAATATCCTCTTTCGTCACAATTTGGTCACGCTCAGCAATCACAAGCGCACGCATACAGCGCTCCAAAGCTGCGTAATCCGCCAGACGTTTCGTATACGACTCGTGGATCAATAGTTGCTGGAATCGTTCCACGAGAGTCATGTAATCACCGAACGCGTCTATCTCTGTAGACTCCAAGATGTCTTCTTCGCTGAAAATTTTCGTTTCGCCTGGGAACGATTTGATCAACGAACTGCGTTTACGCAACGCCTCAAAAAGAAGACACCGTCGCAACGCCTCTATTTGAGTGTCAGTGATGCCAAGACCAGAGTTGATAACCCCGTTTGACGCTGCAGTATTGACTGTAGAATCGGTTCCTGCCTTGCCTTGCAGTGTAGTCGTTCCATCAAATACAGTACCATACTGCGTCCCAATACGGGCACCACGCAGGTAGACTGGCTCACCTTTGCGATCCATGCCTCTTTCTTGCAAAAGTGTTTGGATTGCCGTCGTTTCTGCTGGAAGTGAAACGTCTTTAACCTGGTGCTTGTGCATAAGCGAGAGTACCACCGTAAAGTTGGCATTGTCTGGTACTTCAATACCACGAGCCATCAGCTCCTCCTTCTGCAAAATAACAGTCAATGAGCGCGCAAGATCTTCGAGTTCCGTCGTCGGAATTTGGCGCATTTTCATTTCGTCCAGCAACTCTAAGAACCTTGAAGGCACCTCCAGTTCCTTATTCGTGTTGACGATATGATCGATTTTCCAGAGCAAATCACTTTTTCCAAGGCTCTCAATGACTAAGTACAACTCAGCAACACGTTCTCGGTTCGAAAGCGCGTACGGATAACTGTCTTCATCGTTTTTATTCTCGATGGCGACTTCCATTTCGTGAATTTCTTCTTGTAAATCTTTAGGAAGACCTGAAATCGCAACGGAGCGCGGTTTTAAGGCATCAGGGGCCCACTCGTCGAAAGCATGATACGCAGACGCTTTTGGGATCACGCCACGATCTTCAAGCGCCAGACGCACATTGATAGCATTAAAAGTAATCTCCTCCTGGGTAACAAACAACCGCGAGTCTTTTCCGTCTCGTGAAAAGGGAAGCCAGTTGTTTCGGTCAGCATCGGTCGTGATTCGATGAAAAGGAATGCGTTCCAGCTCGTGTTTTGCTTCTTCGATTGCATACCACTCCATAAGACCTTCCAGCCGACCAACATCCTCTTCAACAGCCGTATTTGTTCGCTCAGCACTAGATGTAGGAAACGTTTGTCCCGCCTGATCAATATTGGTTGTAGATCCCATGGCCATCAAGAAAGCAGTCTTTGCAAAAGCTCCTTCTCGCTTTTTTGGGGATGATGAGCCTTGTCCCTGAAGAAGCTTTGGCATCGGCCGATTGAACTTCATGAGCTTGTGCTTTTGATCCAATAGATGCATTCTCTTTAGAATGAATGGTGTTGCCTCGCAATCAATCATATGCTGATTTTGCATCTCGACCACATCATCCAGCCACTCTTGAACTTGTTCCCATCGTCGCTCCACCATGTTTAGTGCCTTTGCGTCCACATCTGCAAATCCTTCGCATTGCTCATTGAGCAACAGCACCAGCTCATGTGTGCGTCGCCAGTGAAGGCCTTTCTTTTCCATTAGTCGAAGCTCACATAAAGGACCATCGCGTTGGGTAATTGCCATCCACCGGAATTGCACGTTTGATACACCTTCTGCATGACGGCTTGACAGACCTTTGCTGCATTTTTGAGAGACGAGATTGAGTAACTGCGGCGCGCGGCCCAAGTGCAGTTTATTGCGTTCTTTCATAGCTGTCAGCTCTTCAAGAGCGTTTTCGAGCTCCTTCCACCTGTGCGTCACCTGCTGCCACGCTGTCCTCAGCACAATATCAAGCCCTTCCACTTCACTCTCGATGAGTTGCAAAAGTTGTGGTGTGCGCTGCGCATGTAGCTGAGTTGCCCCCTGCATTGCAAGCAACTCTTCCAGTAGCGGCTGTAAGTTTACCCATCGAGTGTGAACATGCAAAGCTGCCACGCGAAATTCTTCAGCTTTCTCTGCTAAATCATCGAGGAACATTTCCTCCTCAGTGAGCTTCTGCTTCTTTGCCGAGGATGGAGACAAAGCTTTCTTGTTTGCCATGAAAATATCCCAGACAAGGCTTAAAATCAGCGGAGTCCGCTCCCAATGAAGCTTGCTCCTCGATTGTTGTTGTAGCTCCTCTAAATACGATTTCATCGTTTTCCAACGGCGAAGTTGGACAGGCACAACTGCGGCGTTGATCCGGTGGCGCGATTTTTCATGCTGAACAATATATTTGAGTTTGAGAGACTTGTAAACTTGCGTTGCTTGTTCAAGAAGAGAACTCTCGGAGAACGTGAGCTGGATGCGTAAATGAACTTTACCGAACTTTCCGGTCATGTTCGCTACAACGGTAAATGGAGAAGACGGCTTACTACTAATACCCTTCATGCTGGTACCGTATGCCGACATCATGCTGGCGCCGTAGGAAGCTCCTAGTTCGCCGAGTCGCATTATAGAAGAACCCAAACCAGATTTTTTCGTTGGTTTCGTGAGCTCATAGAAGTTATCGTGTACTTCTTGGTCAAGAAGATCTAGAAATGGAATAGTTGCCATTCCAATGAGGTCGTCACCCATACCAGGATCTTGATCCATCACTTTCACGCATAAGGTTGTCTGCATAACATCCTCCAAAACTTGCACTATCTTCATGAGTCGTATGCGTTGGTATACACGTCGGAATACGACCTGGTCATGCTGCTCCAAATCATCTACTTCTTCCTCGAAAAACGATAGAAGCTGTTCTCCAGTTACAATATCGACATGGTCGCCCTCAGCATCAACGTCATGGAGTTCCTGCAACGTTGGAATCAGCTCGTATCTGTATTTCTGATACAAACGCAGGATAATTCGGCGCAATCTGTCAGTAGAAGTATTGACATTTGCGCGTACAACGACAATCTCCCCTGTGTTTGGATCCCGATCTTCCATGACGTTTGTCGAGGACCAAGGCAATCGCTTTCCGGGTTTCTTTATCCCAAGTTCAATTGCAGCATCCTCGACGACTGTTTTTGTGTTCACGAGTGTCCTTTTCAAGTGAGCAAGCATTCCTGCATTTTTGAATTGATCTTGATCATAGGCACTTAGCACAAGAGTGCGGTCATTCATGCCAGCAGCGCTCGAGTTAGTTCCGTAAATAAGGTCCATTGAGTCTGAGATCATCTTCACTTTCAGAATTTTGTGTAGCTGTACCTCTTGTTCAACTGAGTTTCTCAGAAGTTCCCGCCCACCTCCTGTTACAACAGGATCAGCGGCCAGCAAGCCACTCGTAAGCTGATTCTTATGGTTTTGCAGAGTTAAAGCAAGCAGCTCGTAGCTGGAAAGGTGCCATAAATCCTGTTCTTGTTCGAACCGCTTCGCTAGCACTTCATCATCCTTGCCGAAGCACTGTGAACGCTCAAGTTGAAGCGTGATCTTTCCAACGACTTTTTCATGGTCGTGTTCACGCCGACACAGGCTAAACGTTTCCTTTGGAATTTCTTTTGTGACAGCCTTTCCTGTTGCCCAATCTGGATCATCTTGGCTTGGCGCTTTTGTCAGAGCAATAGTGCTGATAGGAATTCTGGTTTGCCCAATGGGCTCATTTGTTCTTCTGTCGACGACGCGGATCAATACATCCGATATGCGCGCGAGATCCACCGCAGGGTAACCAAAGGAAACCTTCGGTTGCGTTTTGGTAACTGCAAACCACTCTGTGGTATTTTTCCGCTTTGCCAGCGTCACAGACGATTTCTCGGGATAAGATTTTCCTAATAGGTCTTTGCACATTTCACCAGTCGGCGTTAAGAGCATACCAAAGGGAGTCATGTAGGCTTGATCGCCAACTGCTTGTGACTCGCGATCACCTGAAATCAGGACAACCTCAACAGAGATGTCCTCTCCCATTTTTTCCTCCAGCGCAAGTTGACTCACTTGGACGATGCTGACATTAAGCGTATCAAATTTGAGCGCATTTTGGGAGATTTTCACTTCTGTCTTCGCACCTTCAAGGTATTTAATATAGTAAAAAGGCGCCACTGATTCTTTTTTCACCGGCGTTTTAAACGATGGAGCCGCTGAAGTAGTCAGAAGCATACTGTCTCGACGATGTCGCGCATGAATTTGCTGTTGTTGAGGGTGACTTATATCAACAAAATGGGGACCGCTAATTACCTGTGCTCTAAAGTTTTTGGATAGGTCTCGACGCAGTTTAGCCTCCGCTAGAATTTTTCCAACTGGAAGATGAATCTCGTGCGTTTTTCCATCAATATCTTGAACACTTAATAAAATGTCGTCGAGAGGAACGAGCTCCACGCTGATCGTGGGTTCGTGCCCCTTAGCACCATCTCGATTCAAAACCTCCAACGAAAGCGTGTTTTTTTTGCTGAACGATTTGTCAGCTGCTAGCTCACTCATCGTCTCCATGCTCCAAAGTCTCTTTTCCAAGCTTGATACATCCGAAAATTGAGGAAAGTCAGCAAGGTAAAGCGCGTCACAAGATTTGAACGTGGTCAAAATCTGTGTCGCGTCTTGATGTGCAAGGCTGACTGCCTCTGCCATGCTTCCCTTGTTGTTGTGCGGTACAGCCAATTGGAATCGCATATTTACACTCACATGGGCCAGGTCCACGTTTGGCATACGTTTAGTTCCGCTTTCCATTTTCTGTTCGCCATCGCACGTAGCTAAGAGTTGACTTACAACGACATTTTGCACAGGCTGTCGATGAAAGCAAATAGCAATGTGGGATATGTGCGCAATACGTTCTTTTCGATTGAGCGGAACGTTGGCGCTTGCAGTCGACCTTATGATGCGTTGAAACAAGAGCTTCAACAAGTTCGGTTGTGTTGTGGCAAGAATGAGCAATGATTTGAAAAGGCTACTTGACAGGTCGGTTGGACTCACACACAAAGTACCATGAATTTCAACGCGAGGTTGCGGGGCAAGAAACAAACCGAAGCAATTGCTGACCGAAATATCAGGTTGTGGTTTCACCCTTTTGCCGTGCCGATTGAGCGAAAAGATAGCTGAGGCATATAATTCTTCAACCTTGGCGGCTTCATTTTCGTCCATCTTACTGCCTTTTAAGAATCCATGAATTGGGCCCAAGAAACGTGGCAACTCTTCACATCTCTCTCGAACCATTGCTTGGGTCAACTTATTCGTAACGCTATTTCGCAGCTGAATACTTTCTACTTCGCTCGGAAGCACTATGTACACTTTCACAAGCTGATCATGCCCCCATAATTCGTTTAATCTTAAGGACATGTGCGCGTGCTCAATGTTGGTTGACGCATTAGTGGAATCACACACAGCGAGTTTTGTAAGAAATACTGACGCAAGCAACGTTTTATCGGATGGAAACCATTGATGATGAGATCGGAGGTTGGCTTTTGTCACACCTTCAACTAAAGTACCACTTGCCAGCATACAATCATATTTCACAATCATAGTTTGTGGTGCTGTTTCTGATGCCTTTGAAAATGCAACGTATGCTCTCTTGACTTCGCCATCATAAAGTTGAGACTTAGAAATAGGCTCTAGTCTATTCCGAGGAACCTTCTCTTCTTGTTTTGGATCCTTACCATCAAGATATTGAACATCATACTGCGCATTGCCGTGATTTCGCACGATTTTGCCTGGGCGTTCGATAACGTTATCAGCTTCATCATTCGCGATTTCTTTCTCTACTCCAGAGGCCATTGATTTAATGCGAACAAAATCATCTCGGGTTAACTGCAAACAGACATCGTCACCCACGATGCCGGACAGCAATGAATCTAAACCAATCCGTGATCGCCACTCTTCTTTTGGTTCTTCGCCATCTAAGTATGAAACCAAGTAAGGTTCCGCAAAGTGGTCTGTAGTGTCCACTCGTGATACTTTTCCAGTTCGACCGGGCTTAATGCTATGGCAAAACGTTGCCTTTGAGCACTCTAAACCATCAACTTCAGTATGTACAAGTGGACACACGAAAACAATCTGATCCAACATCAGAGGTGGGAGTTCCTCTTCGTCGGAGAAATACGGATCTTCTTCATCACGCATTTTCGAAGTTGTGCAGAACGCAACGTCAAAACTGTCATCACCATTTTCCCGAGCAATCGTTCCAGGCACAAACTGACCATTACACAAACGAACGTCGACAGCCATGCCAGCATACTTAAGTGGTGGTAACAATGCATGAATCCGCTTCCCCTCCACAAAAATGATTTCACTGTCCATGTCGCCACTATTCGTGCCATCGCTTAGGGACGCAAAATCGAAGCCCGTCCAATCGCACTCTGACAAAATATTTTGCATTAACTGCGGGGTTTCTTTACCGTGCAAATTTCCGATCAGCTGACCTTTTGACGCACTCACGTGCATAAGAACTTGCGACCAGCGATCGAGCAGTATGTCTAGTGCGGCAGCGTCGTGATACGATAAGCGATCTTTCTCTCCATTAGAAAATACATATTCCAAAATGAAACAGAGCAATTGGGGCGTATACTTCCAATGAAGTTTTGATGACTTGCACAATTGACCAACATGCAGTAATAATTCTTGCGAGAGATTACTCCCAGGAAAAATATTAGACTTGCAGACCTCCCAAAGAAACCCATGAAGGTCGTTTTCAGGCTGAGGGCCTGTATATTTGCTGATGGTCTTCGTGTCAAAGGGGAGATCAACCAGGCGAAATGTCTCGGCCAATACGCGTTTCAGACGATCAACACGATTAATGCCGACCATTTTAATATCCAGTGTTAGACGAAGCTCTAAATCCTTAAATTCTTTATCCTTCAGGATGATGGCTTCATTATTCAAGACGTTGCATAAACTTGGTTTATTGAATATGCCGGAATCACCAAGTTTGCCTTGAAAGGTCCTTCCAAAATGATCAGAGGTAATACGAACATCAAAGTACTCAACTCTGGTCATATCAAACGTCTTCCCAAGCACATAGATAGCACTAGTGGACAGCACGTCGTTCAAAGTGTAAGAGGTTCCTGCCGTAAGTGGCTCCGACTGCGGATCGTAGTGAACTCGCTGACCACCTTTTCCATGAGGATGAAATGTGCAAGTATACCGATTCCTATTGAGAATCTCTTTCGTTTCTGCTTTGTCTGCTGCCTTTCCAGATACATTTAATTCCTTGAATGCAATTTCAAGGGAAAATCTTGTTTCAGCAGGTCGCGCTGTCGAACTCAACTTCGATGGACTGGCTGCCGAATCTGGATTAACATAATTCTCGTTTTGGATGATCTCAACTTTGAATCGCAGTTTACCTAAGCGACCATCGCGTTCAGCGTTATTTGCTCGCGCCTTGCTGAATTTCATCTGTCCAAGTTTTTCGTCGGCAAGCAGCATCTCATCCACGGTGACACAATTCTGATCATCGAGATTCAGGACTTCGGTTACGACGTCCCCACTCGAATCAGCATGCTTGAGAATCAAACCGGTTATACATCCCAATCGGTCACGATGAAAGTCAAGCATTACGTATCCCAGAGGATCATCCATTGAAGTGAGGTCATGGTCCATTACTCGCAATAATATTGCTTTCTTGTCTGTGAGCGAAGTGCTTCCAGTTTTACCAAGAACAAACTCCTGGTTTTTCCATTTTGGACTGAGTGTGCTTGCCTTGATGTCAGTTTTTAGCTTGGTGTTTTCTTCTTTTCCATCGTATTCGCGTATTAAAATGATCTTCACGTATGGGTCGCTTGTCAATAAGTCAGCAGCTTTCAACTTTCTCGCCTCGAAGATAGTCACTTTCAGAAAAGACCGTTCATGGGAGACCATAAATCCGGAAGCATCACTTGGAAGTACAGCAATGCGTTTCGTTTTTGACGTGACAAAATCTTTGATGAATTGAATCGAATTGCCTCCAGAGGTGGACTGGCCGTCGAGCACTTCCTTTATGTCTTCAATTAGTGCCGGCATGTATTTGCTTCGATTTACCAAGTTTTCTTGGACCAAGCGAAGTTGTACACGGACCTGGCCGAGTTCCATTTTCTGAATCATATCGTGTTCAGGTGCAAGCGGATACCATACATCCATAGCACGATGTGTAGATACAATCTTGATCGGAATTTTCAAGTAACCAAGCGATCGCTGGCCTCCACGCTGTATAACCATTCGCTTTATACAATCTTCCAAATCACTAGGTTTGTACAGCAAGTTCAGATCCGTGCACTGTTCACTAACTTTAGCTGCATCAAGATCCCCATCATTCATACGAATATGATCTCGCATTAGGCCTTCTTCGATAATGATCTCGTGTTCGTGACGGTATTCTACATCAAAGAGTAGGAATAAATCACGGAGATTTTTATTCAAAAGCAGCCATGATGATTTGTCGGTAACTTTGTAAGTCCGAAGTAAATCTTGTAGATCCTTTGGCACTTCGTCCTGTTTCTTTGGATTGTATAGCGTATTGAATCGGTAGCTTGGATCGCTGTATGGTGTTCGAATACGTACAATGCGTGCTGTATATAACGCACCTATTGTAAAACTGCGTGAATCTGTAGGCTTTGGATTATGTCTTTTGCCCTTACCAAAATATGCCAAAACTATGTCACCAACTTTCCCTGATTTTTTCAGCTCATTCCGAATTTTAGACCGCAACGCGCGAGTTATTTCTTCGCTTTCTTTGTTTAAAGCCGACGAATCATGATAGTAAAAGCGGTTGAGCAACCGTTGGAAACTACCTTCCAGATCATTTGGATCATATTCAGTCACATATTCAATGCACTTCTGCTGCAACACTGTAGGATTAAGACGTTTGAGTATCACTTCTTGACCAAGTCGCAGATCAATACGAATTCCAGCACGACCAAATGCTTGAATCCACGATTGAGCATCTGGTGCCTTAAATTCAATAACACTACTTCCGTCGGTCTTTGTTTTAGTGATGGTATGCTTTAAATGTTCGTTCAGAGGAACAAACTTTTGGGAATCCACTTGCAAAACTAGAATTTTCGGATTCTTTATATCAAACCATCCTCCGTTAGAATCGTAAGTGAAATTGAGACCACTGCTGCAGCCTCCACTAGCCATGTTTATGATAAGTACGGGGCATCCGGAGGTCTGTGTTTTATAAATGTAGAGGCACTTGTGCGATGGAAGGAAGAGACAATATTTCCAATCCCACAGAATATGCTCATCGATAATCTCCTTTGTTTTTTGTGCGATCGGGTTTAACAGCGTATTCTTTTTAACATCAGACGAGAAAATTACACTCGAAAGCCCATTTTCCATCCCCAAGAGCCCT
Source organism: Elongisporangium prolatum (assembly GCA_023335875.1). Classification (NCBI taxonomy): domain Eukaryota; phylum Oomycota; class Peronosporomycetes; order Pythiales; family Pythiaceae; genus Elongisporangium; species Elongisporangium prolatum. The sequence goes on along the minus strand of JAADVW010000015.1, from coordinate 39,094 downwards.
TCAATATGCTCTGTTAGCTTTTTGGAGAAAATTTTGAGACCATGAGAGCTATCGCCATTCATTAGATCAGATGTTGCATACAAATCAATTTCTTTAACCAAATCCAATGGAAACAAGGAATTTCTTTGTTTCTTTTGCCACAATTCAACTTCCCGTAAAACATAGAATCGATCTGATCGGTCCTCAAATTCGAAGTGCTTTTTGTTGGCTTCAGTCTTACTTGAATTTGACGTGACATTTTCGATAAAGCCTGCATCGGACAAAGCATTCAACCACAACAACGCCTGCGCACGCGAGCGTGGAGGTTGTATAGCATCAGGATCAAGATCCAAATTCCCGTCTTTCCATCGCATCGTGCAACATGTCGTCACTTTTTCGTCATGGCAGTACTTCTTCCAACCGTCACTCCAGAGTACAGGGGGGTCTCGCAAGATCCATGCAATCATGCCTTCGCCCTTAAAACTCTGGATTGTAGGCGAAATTTTCATGAAGAACGTTCCACATTCAAGAAGTGCGGATTGTCGAGTTGTACGCAGTTTAATCCACTCATCTCGATCAGTTGTTCTGGGGTATTCCCGTGGAAGCTTGGAAGCTGCTATGTCGAGGAGCTCCATCTCCAGACCTAAAACAATGTTCTTACGAATTTCCACATTCATTTCATTTATGTGCCGCCCAAGCCACTCGCTGATCGGATCCGCACTGATAGTATGCACGTGGCGAAACTTCACCATTTCTTCGCTAGAGAGCACTTCATAATCCTCAAATAACTTGATCTCGCTTAAAATGCCCACAATTCTCTTCATAACTATTACAAGCACCGTGTGAAACGCATCAAGTTGAGCATTTTCGGTTGGCGTTAATGCTGAACGCATTGCTCTCCGACGGGCTAAACGACTAATTGATGACCGACCTCCAGAAAGCTGTTCATCGCTCCGACGCTGATACCAACGTTCAATTCCACACATTTCTTGAACACTGACTTTACTTGGTGTATTCACTGACAGACCCATTCCATCGTCAGACCGATTTAACGAGTCACATGCAGTGACATGTAAAAATAATGATCCTACAAATTTGTGGTAAGGTTCACTGTCTGGTGGAAGAATCTGTTTGTGGATTTCTTGAATACCATGATGCAAGCTGCATAAATCAAGCTTCACATATCCAATAGTTCGATCACTTGATGATGGTCCTGCTTCTTCAGATTGGTCAACAACCCGAATGTGAATGCTTTCGATATGGAAAACTATGTCAATCTCTTCTTCCGTGATCGAATCAATCATCTCATTACTTCTGTTGGCAAGGGAGCTGGCGATTTCAATTTTTCCCAGTTTTAGTGGCTTGACCTCAAACAAATGAAGGCTTTGTACGTCAGCACCAACTTTACCATGCGGAACTTTAAATACAAAGGTTTCATCAGTCGACCACTTTGGATTCAATATACCGATCTTGCCGCAAAGTTCGCCATTAGGGCTCAGACCAAACGTCTTCAAAGCCCACGAAGTTGGTGGCTTAGATACTCCAACAAACGTGATAACACACCCAGGACGCTGTACGTCGCTCGGTAAATCTGATGCAGACAGTATATCGATCCGAAAGCCAGACAGTGAATGTTTTAATCTTGCCATTTGCGTTAACTTTTCTTTTCGCGCATCAAAGCGTCTCGCCATCATGCTTTCAATATGCGGAGTGAATGAACTTATGGGCGTAAGCAACGAAGACGGAACATTTCTTGCGTAATTTTCAGTACCTTCAGCAGAGTCCAGTAACCCAACGTCAACATTCCCATCTGGTCGAATAAACTTGACTTTTCCCTTGAAATCCAGTGAAAACAGATTCCAAACATCTTGAATAGTTTCAACTGCATTTTCGAACCAAACCTCATACGCGTCAACCGGAAATGGAAAGTATCGCTTTATTCGAGCAGGAAAGAATCTTCCACCATCTCGACATCTTCGTAGCGCAAGAACACGTTGATCGTATTGAAGTACATCTTGATCATTGTGGTCCACGTCTCCAGATGGAAGTAGCTTTAGCAATTCGTAACGTTTCAATTGGACACTTTGCTTGCGCTCTTCATCGGTTAGCAGAAGTGCTATGGGTTTGCTTTTTCCATCTCGCAAATCGCGAGAATATAGATGAAGCGACAGATGAGAAATATTTTCAATGTCTTTGTCCTTTCCAAAAACAAATTCTTGTTTCGGCCATTCAGGATTACAAGTGCCATATACTGTAAGACTTTGCTTCTGCTCAGCAAACTTGAGTTTACCATTACAAAGTACTGGAATAACGGTGAAATACGCGTTCGTTCGCTCAAGCTGGATTATGTCGTTGTTCATATCATCAATTCCATTTTGGCTGTTAACGCCAGGATGTAAGTATGAACGAAGCAGCTTTCGACAACCAAAGACTCGCAAATGTAGTGTGCAATGCTCTTGGTTGTTAAACGACATGTCAGTAAAAATTCCTGGGTAAGAAAGAGACAATACAAATTTCTCTTTTCTCCACTTGGCTGTGCGCCCGACAACTGTTGAAGTACGAAATTCTTTAGAGCAATCCAGCGCTTCAGTGACTTCATCGTCATATTCAGCGCCATTTCCAAAAGATAATGCTGATTCACCTCCTTCTGCTATCGTTTCGCTTTGCTGAATCCCATCCGACATCGATGAAAATGACAAAAAGCTAAGCAACTTCTCGGGCGATGTCTTTGGCATCCGCTGTAGTATCTCCGCAAGCACCGTTGCATCGCCTATTACTTCCGTTTTTATACAAAGTTCACCGAGACTTTGAGCGTGCTTCTTCATCCATGGTTCTGGCACAAGAGGATATCTTTTCTCCATAGCTGTTGACGATATAGAAGTTGAGTTTGCCGATGCTCGGCAGAGCTCGTGCAGAGGGATCTGAACTCGGCCGAGTGGTGTACTTCGTCCAATATTATTGTGATCTTTGACGTGAATCAATAACGTCCCAGCAGTTTCCAAAGGTTGATTCTACAACAGCACACGACTGAATTAGACTTTATTAGCAACAAAGACTCTGCAGTTACTTACTTTGCCAAAAAAGAAAACCTCGTTAGACCACACTGGATTCAGCGTTTTAGACAATATCGCAGTTTTCTTCTTTTCATTTTCAACCACTTTTCCTGTAACGCGATCAGTAATCGATAAAGTACAGTATGGGTCACTGTACCCTCCAATGTCGACTCCACTGAGGCCATGACCGCTTATAATTTCAACCCTTAGAACCGGTTGGTCGGAATCTAGCTGAATATGATTCTCCGAACGAGTTTCATTTTTGGTCAGCTTGGTACGATGTGAAGCCACTTCAGCTGTTACACGCTTCGAAAACAGTGCATTGCGTGATTCAGCGGCCGCGTTATTCATAGCTTCGATGCGCTTATTTTTTAGAGGATTTAAAGGAGCGCTTGTTCGCTTGCAAGCTTCAACGCATAACTTGGGATTCACTTCAACGACGGCAAAGGGGTTAGATGTGGTCAGCACATCGACCTTGGGTAAATCAGATATCCCAACAATGGTCACTTCAAGCACAGCTTGTCCTTCAATACCTGCACGCGCTTGAAAACTTTCATCCGACGATGTTGTTTCTCTATGCGCTCGAGGAATTTGAGTATTAAGATGGTGAATGCATCCGTTAATACCGTAGAATCGAGGATGGCGAACTAGATAATCATCCACAGCGCACGGGATTCTAGCTCCATCCAGTTTGCACATCGCGTCATGTAATTGATGCTGCGCGTTTTCAAGTTCTAGTTGCTCCATCGATTGCTCATGTTGCTTTGAGGTCACTTCTTTATCAATTTTCTTTCGTCGATTACGCTCACCACGACTTTCGCCGATCAAGGAAAGCTTGAGTCGAATTGAGCCAAGATTCTCTCGACTGGTCATGGATGGTTCCGGCAGCAGTGGATACCAATTTGTCATATGATGCGCTGACAGCTCATCCAGGTCAATTTGAACGTAACCCAATGGATCATTTTTGCTGTGCTTGTCGTAATCAAGAACTCGGATATTCAAATGTGACGCCTCTTCGATGTGGCAAATCATTCCGAGAACATGATGTTCGTTTTCCCAAGACGGATTCCGAGTTTCATATTTAATTTTCGTGGTAAAGTGCTCGCCCCGAATCGGCTTCAAATTATAATCGAGCAGCGATAGCTCGCAGTAAGGATCGGATGAATTGTTCAGGTCAGCAGCAATAAGATCCTTTGCCGCTAAGACAGTTACTTCCAACCGGTTGTCGGTGTGATCAATTCCGGCGATAACAGTTCGGCTCTGAGGAACAACTGATAAATGTGAACTCCGAAAGAAATTTACAAGATTTGGCCCCGAAACACTCATGATCAAATGAAGTTCACCATGATCTCGAATCATCACTTCCTTGTCTTGTTTTTCTTTTCGCGGAGAAGTCGACTTGGTTTCTGGGGGTTCCACGCGGAACCAACTGTCAACCAGCTCAGAATGGGCTGTACTCGCAGGAGACATGCGGAAAATAGACAACGGCACACGAACAAATCCAAGAGACGTATTTCGCGAAACATGATCGTGGTCCCACAGCTCGAATTGGATAGCAGCAACCGAGTGCAGATCAACTGCGTTACCTATTGTGAACTGCTTTTTCCATTTTGGATTGAGAGTATCCGTAATGTAATTCGTCTTCATCTCTTCGCTTCGAATGATTTGTCCATTCTTGTCCACGAGGTTAACCACACAATAGGGATCACTTTTGCCATTAAAGTCTGCAGACGTAAGATTTCGAGCTTCCTCAACAGTCAAACTCAAAAGAACACGAGAAGGTAACGTCGAGACAGGAGCTGGAGGAGGCATAGGGGCACTCGCCGGACTTGGCTGAGGTGCAGCCTCTTCAGCCGAAACATCTGGGGTTCGTCGGGCCGCTTCGTAGATCGCAGTTGTCCATGCAAGCTTTTCTTCTTCATTTTCTGCTTGAAGGTAAAAGTTTTCAGCCGTCGGCGATGACTTTAACACCAAGCAGCACATGTATCCCTGATCATTCGTCTGCGTCACAACCGTGTCCAAACTCAGCACCAATTGCCGTCGTTCAACCGTATCATGAATGGAGGCGTAATAGTACAACACGCCCGGGAAAAGACGAAAGTATCTTCGTCTCCAGTTCAAAATCAATGCATTACTGCGGCTGCGCTTCTTCAAGTACCCTTCCTTGAGCACCAAAGGCACTTCGGCCATCTTTGGTGCTTTTGGTGAGCTCGAGGAGCTTTACGAATAGATTTCTTCCTGGGATCTTGTTGCCGCCTTCCTTTGCGGGCTCGTTTGGTTTGTGGCGGCTGGTCGCACTCGGTCGAGAGAAGTCTTCGTCGTTTCATGGGCGTTGGAAGATCGACCAGTGGGGAAAAGGCGCCAGGTGTCCCTTCATTGCAGCGCAAAATTGCAAGAATAGACAGCCTCTACAACTAAAATCACAAATGCGAACGCGCGTGAACTAAACAAATGATATCATCGACCTCCTTGCTTCGTCTTCCGGAAAAATAGCGGAGGTGGAGACTGACGCTCAAATTTGACAGATTTAGCTGCGTAAACAGACGAATTCTGGTGCGCATTACGAGGAGATCCAAGCCGCTGAGTAATTGTTCGCGCAGTATGAAGCGATCTCGCCGGCGCTTGTTGCTTCTTCATTGAACAATCTTCTTGAACACTTGAGGTCAATTTCGCTGAGCGCTTGATTCGAATCAATTGTTGAGGATTATTTGCCGCCCAGACCGATGGAATAATCCCAAGTTCGCCATCTTCTGCAATATCTTCGCATTGCACGCCACTATCAACGGTTTCTCGCACCGCTACTGTCTCGGAGATCTTGTAAATGGGTAGATCCAGTTGAGATTCTCGTTGGTCAATGTTTTCCTCAATGGAACCGCACCCAGTGTTTGATAGCAGAGCTCTTGGCGGCGCACTTTGATTATCATCCACCGGTGTTTTGATCGCCTGATGATCACTGCTGAGCTCCACAGTGTTGTAGTGCACCTCAGATACAGTCGGAGTAACTTGGAACTTTGGTAAAGGTACCCTTCCCAGACAACTCAGTGTGACTATAGCACTAAGTGTGCCCACCTCTTTGCTCTCATGATTTCGAAATGACCAGCAGCCGCGTTTGCGCACCCATTCGCACACACGATCCAGGCGAGACGAGATGGCCACGCTATCTTCGTCTAGCACCACAGCAGCGAAAGCCACGAGCCGCGCTCGCTCTTGGCTTAGAAGGTCAAGTATCATAAAGGTCAGAGGCGTCGTTTCTGTCTCGAGATCAGTCTTCAACTGTGCTGGATCTGCCTCGAATACGCAGCACGAGGAGCTCGGTTTCCCTAGCTGTTTAAGCAAGATCAGCTCATACTGGAGCAGTTGGAACCCGACACTTGGCGGTCCTGTCATTAAGTGATGTAGCCCAGCGACCAGCGCTACGTTCTCGACATCAACCTGGAGTGAGAAGAGTACGGGAGGCGATGCCGCCTTGTCCTCCGTCGCCATCTTCAGTGCGCGCAAACTTCGTGTGTTGAACTTACCGGTTTCGATACCGGTATTTCCCGCTTCAGCTCTTGCAGCCCGCCAAGGTCAGACGCGTCTGTGTTAGATGAAGAATGGCGAACACCTGGGCTTCTATGGGAACGTACGCCGATCTGGTGGAATGGCTGAACATCCTGGTGATGGATGCGCTCGATCGAGCGCTGGGTTCGTCCCGGCCATGTCGTGTTCAGGATCCACATATCAGGGCGCGTGGGTTGGCTCTGCTGCCACGAGCGCCATGAGGAACGGAGACGAAGAGGAGAACTCATTCCACCCTATCCATACGTAGCAATGGGTGGTCACGCGTGACCCCGCACACATAGCCCAGATGCGTGACGCAACTGCAAAGGACGCCGCAAATGAAATACGCACTAGAGCACCACTCTCCGCGTTCCACGGCGTGCAGAAGAGCCCGCGCAACCGCACGACGCCACAGCAGCGCAGGACTCACGCCACGAGCGAGAGACGGAAGATCACGCTTCGCAAAGGCAGAAAATGCGAGCACAATGGAAAGAAAAAGCGTAAAGAGAAAGCCGCTTCGCGCTGTGCGCAAGATGGCGAGAGCAATCCCGCATGGGGCAAGCGGTGCCCAGAACGGAGACACTCACCACTCCCTGGCTTTAGCTTGCGTTGCAACTAGTGGCGTGTGCTAATCCATGGACTTCATCCGGTTACAAGTCGGTTTATCCAACGAAATCTGGGACAGAAACGAGCCGCGATCACTGACTATACACGGTCAAGGCGTGCGCGGACTCAGACGCATCCTTCTACGGTATTGTTAAGTACAGTAGCCACTGTACCTATAGCCATTCTATGGTGAGTTTGCGGTTGATGATTTCTTATTCTGGATACGCGCCAAGCCAGTCGCGAGGTGTGTCTAATGGCCGACGTGGTGACTTGTTTGCATGCGCATGCGCTGCGTGCGTCCCCCAAGAGACATATTGAGAGAGACTAATGTCTCTGCCCATCAACGTCGCACCACTCCACGCACTCGTGCTATTATGAGACGCACCTAGTGCAAGTCGGCTTAAACCGTTTTTCTCTGCGCATGTCACTAGAGCGAGGGATGGTGTACGCGTGGCGATCTTTTCCTCCTTGTAGGTGCGGCGGGCAAGACGGGCCAGGCCCGCTCTCCCGATCGCCTGGCTGGGGCCTGGTCTCTCAAAAGCGCGCGCGGGCGTGGGATATTTGTCTTTTTTGCATTTTTTGATATTTTTTTTTGATTTTCAAATGACCACCAGTCAGAAGCCAAAGGCGCCATCCCCCAACCTCGTATATCTACGAAAACCACACAAAAAACATCCTCCTCGCGCGGCGGCGACCCCAGCAACGCAGAGAGAGGAGCGTCGAAGCGCGAGCAATCGACAGTCAACGACCCGCGCCGTGTGGAGCGAGCAGGTACGTACAGCCCCAGCCCAAGGCCTTCCCTCGACCAGCCAGTGTGGACGCGCCCCGCGCCGCCTGCTCAATTCCGGTCCCGCGCGCGACCGACTGCTTTTTCCCGCGTCCAATCCGCTGCTGGCATCCCGAGGCAGCCACGACGACGACGACCAACACGCGAGTGCGCCGGAATCGACGGAGACGATACAACCAGCCGCAGCCGCATGAATCACCAGCCACCTCCGCGGTCCTCGCCGTCCACTTCAACAGCCGATAGGAAACGGTGCGTAACGGCTGCGAATAAGAAACCCCGCGTCATCATCATCCCCTTAACCATGGGACTGGGGGATGGTCGCGCGGGGCATGAAAAGGGAAAGGGGACACTCACTTGGCGTTTGTATGGAAATGTGACTAGGTTCCCCAGCCCGTCCGCGGCAACCACTAACAGCAACGCAAGTACGCCGTACACTGACTTTGTGCCGTTCGGGTTTGGGGCCGGGCCACAGCAGCCACAGCCACAGCACAATGTGCCTGGCGGCGGCAGCGGCTTCGGCCTCAAGGACCGCGCTGGGGAGTTGAAGTTCGACTACTCGCACGCGCCGCCGCCACAGGCACAGCCGCAGTATGCTCAACCTCCCCAGTACCAGCCCTATGGCTTCAACTACGCGCAGTACGAGTTCCAGCAGCCACCGCAGCAACAACAGACGGCTCATGGCGCGGCCCAGGCGTTCATGGCCACTGAGAACGCGCTTGGCATGCTTGTGACGTCGGCCACGCAATCCTCGGATGCGCTGCCACTCAAGGAAGACCCAAGAGCGAGCAACAAGTACCGACCGTTTGGTAATGACCACTTCATGCACCAGCCGCAGCAGTCGCCACCGCATCAGCAGCAACAGCAGCAAGCGATGTTCTCGTCCTCGCCCGGAGACCGCCACGACCAGCAGTTCCTGCCGCTCAAATACTTGCCGACGACTGCAGCCGCTGCTGCGACGCAGCAACTGCCAGCGATGGACCAAGCGCAGCAGCAGCAGCAGCAACAACAACACTACTCGCGCATGGTCAGCGCTGCAAATCCACCGTACAACTCGACTGGCTCGTTCTACACCGGCACTCCAACGCATCGGCTGTCAAGCAATGTCCACATGGATCTCGTCTCGCCTGCTCAAGCTGCAGCCATGGGCTCCACGTACGACCTGGGGGCCAATGCGCAGCAACATCAGCATCAGCGGAATTACTCGTTGAACTTACGCATGTCGCAGTTGCTGCCTGGCTCCAATGCATTGACGAATCGTCGCAAGGATGATGCTGGTGGTACTGTAGGCGGTGCTTCAGCTTCAGCTTCTTCTTTCGATCAGCAATCCGTGATCAACAAGGCGTCAGTCTACGCTGATGCAGCGTCCGCCAGCCTGTTGTCAGAGGTCTCTGCGGGTGTGCAGACCAGCACGAATGCTCTGTACTCGTCTGCCATGGGCGGATCGCATCACGCTCCTCAATCGCTCGGTGCGTCCCACGATCAAGTCTGCAGTCTCTGTCTCGGTGGCCAGTGTGATCGAATCTCGCACACTTGCGGCCATCGGTTCCATAGCTCGTGTCTACAGGACTGGGGCGAGAAGTCAAGCTGCCCCATCTGCGGCCAGGTACCCACTCACCCACTCGCTCCTCTAAGGATGTCATCTGATTACTGATGTAATTGCTTCATGTCTGTTAGGCTTCTCATCGGATCTCGAGCCTGCCACCGGGAGCTGCGAACTATAATGGATCTCAGCAGTCTCGTGATCAAAACACGAATGTGAACAATGTGCAGCCGGTCCAGTTTGGTAAACCACCCACTCGGATGTCCGACGCAAGCAACAACAATATGCGTCCTCCGCCGATTGACACGCGACTCGGTGATGGGTCAACGCCCGCGACCAGTGGCAGCAGTGCTCATAATACGAGCACGCCATCGTCTTCGTCTACTCCTGGGATCACACCTACTCGACCTGGATCAACGACGTCCAGTAGTGGGTCTGGCCGAGCTCGAAAGAACAAGAAACTCAAGGATTGCTCAGTTCCGGGCTGTGATCGTACTGTTCGCTCGCGTGGGTTGTGCAAGGGCCATGGAGGTGGCCGGCGTTGTGGCTTCGCAGGCTGTGGCCTGAGTGATCAAGGTGGAGGCTTTTGCATTAGTCATGGTGGTGGCAAACGGTGTCAAGAAGAGGGATGCGATAACTCTGCGCAATCAAGAGGACTCTGCAAGCTCCACGGTGGTGGCAGCCGTTGCACTGTGCCCAATTGCACCAAGAGTAGTCAAGGCCGTGGACTTTGCCGTGCTCATGGCGGAGGGCGACGTTGCATGGTCGAAGGTTGCAACAAAACCGATCGCCGTGCCGGATACTGCGTCACGCACGGAGCCGACAAGAAATGCATCGTCCCGGAATGCTCAAAGACTGGACGCATCGACAGCATGTGCACCAAGCATTACTTTGAGCGTCATCAACCGTTCGGGCGGCACACGGGGGCCGCTAACAATGGAGCTCGAACCTCAGAGAGCTCGAACGAGAGCAATAAACGTCCGAAGCTGACCACCAGGCCTGCAACGATGGCCTCCCCGACTCCGCCTGCGCTCATGAATGCGTTTGCTGCTGCTACGGTATCAGGCAAGGCAGGAAACGCGTCTGGTTCTGGACCCAATCGCTTATCGTCTCTTGAAGGCAAAGACGATGATGGAGATGATGAAGATGATGGCGAGTATGACGAGGACGACGATGAGGACGACGATGGCCGCTATGGGAACAACAGGGCTGCAACCATGCACTCCCACCTCGATATGCCCCCGCCTCAACAATTTTGAACCATCCCAAGTGCATTGCCTCCGTGTGTCTAGCTTGGTCTGTGGCGAGTGGATCTCCTGATGGCCTCATACGAACTAGCTGCGTCGGAGAGCGACTGCAACAATTACCGATCAAGAAAGTGATGTACTTTTACAATTGCGCGCGACCAAAAGAAATGGAAAATGGAAAAATGACCGTAAAAATCAAGTGACTCAACCAAGCAGCAAATATTGAAAATGGGGGCTCAAAAATGCGACGAAAATAATGCAACAAGAACGTTTAAGAAAGGTGAAGATGGACTGAAGAGATGAAGCGAATGAAACTAAAATTGATGAATGAATGAATGAATGAATGAACGAATGAATGAAGATGCGAATGGCTCCTCGTATTGCTGCGACGTCTTAAATGGCACAGTGAAAATGAAGTGAACTAACAAAATGCAAGTGGGAAATGTGCAACGCCAGCGACACGAGTCTAACGCCGGATGAAAATGATCCAGAAGAATAATCAAAATAAAACTAAATTGATTTGCCTGTTTTTCTTTATGCAGTCGAGGCAGGATTCTGGTGCATCGTCATTTGTGCGAGCCTTTTTTTGGCCGCTGTCGCGCGTTTCTCTTTGACCGATTGAACAAGATCTTTCACGTTCTGTGCTCGCTGGCTCTTTGCTATTTCGCGAGCCTCTCGACGCTGCTGCAATAGTGCCCGCGAGTCGTCAATGGTTTGCTGCTCCCGGCGATGATATTCCTCCAGCTCTTCTGCTGTCAGGACATGCTCCTCCGGTGCACTTTTCACATGAGCCAGGTAATGATGTTCATGCCCTTGTTCATACGATTTACTGACATTTGCTGATGGTGTTATCGGTGTCGTCATATCTTTAAGCCAGACTACCCGATTTCTTGCTGCTGCGATTTGCTCATCAGACATGTTATCCATGCGCATCTTGGCTTCAGCGGCCGCGGTGTGTCCCAAATACAGCAACCTTGAGACACTTCCGTTCGTGTCGCGATCTTTGGCATTTTCGGCCCACATGAATCGAACTGCATCGAAGCGCTTCTCTTTCGTCCGATCCACTTCCAGTACTACGGGCTCCGCACTCCAGCAGGTCAAGCGCCATTTCAAGTTGGATCCAGCTCTTGAATTGGTAATCGGAGCGAGTAACAATCCGGCTTCGTCCGCCACTGCACTCGTCTCGTCAATCTTTGTTTTGTCCTTTGGCTCTTGGCTTTTACTGCCAATCAAATCTCGAAAGGGCCGCACCGAGAAGAGCTCGTCCGGCACGACACAACGCGACCGATCAATTGTGCACTGAACCACATACGCAGCGTCATCATGTGGCCGCTCTGGCAGCTTGGGCAATTGGAGCGCTTGGACCTCACCCATCGCGCTTGATTCATGCAACAGCTGCTCGCTTTTGAGCTCATAAACAGCGAGCTTCACAGCCAAATCCTCCCGTAAGACTTCATTTGTGAACAACTCGACCTGCATGCTTGTCCAAATGGACTTTTTTGGCGCTGTGACAACGTCACGAAAGCAAATCAGAGGCTTGTTCGGCTCATATTGTCCTTCGAATGACGTGCGTGACATGCTGTGTGTCGATGACGCCTTGAAATGACTGCGACTACCCAACGTGAGCTTCCATGTGCCTTCACGCACGTGAACCTGCTGCGGCCTGCATTCAATGATGACAGTGAAGTTAGAGGATGTCGGAGTGTTGGAAATTGGCGCGACAAGTGGCAGTTTCACGATCGAGCATAGCGCAGCAACATGAGTGATCTCGGTTGTGTGATCGTTTACCACCGAAACGTGAACAAACGGGACCAGCAACGCTTCAGACACGTACAGATCCAGGAAGAGGTCTGTACATGTCTCTCCTTCGGTGACTGCAATCTCGATGGTGTGTTTAAAGAGAACGTGCCAAAAGCCAGCCGATAGCACCGGATATGAACCTTCGCAATCGATCACTTGGAGCTGCAGTCGATTCCGCCAGTAGGTCTCTGGAGTCAGCAGCTCAACGACTTCACTGCACTCGGCCTGCAGAGCATATCCGTAGCCAAGACTCCATTGGGGGACCAATCGAAAGACAACGTGGTCGTTACTGCTGCCGGTCCCAATCGTGAATGAAATATGAGTGGATGACGTCGTATCCAAGCGAACGAGGCGGGGCAAGTCAACGGTTGCAGCTGGCATCAGATCGGTGCTTGATACGTGTTTGGCGCGCTGAAATCGTTCCTCCATTAAAATCAGACTGCCATCGGGATCGACGCCCAAACACTGTGCAAACTGCCTTTCAGTGACGTCTCTGTCCACTGGCGCCAACTCAACTGGATGAATGCGAGTCAGTGTCGCGACGAGATTAACTTTCGATTCGCAATGTGTGATTTGGAGTTGAGTCGGTTCCGTTGCAGAGTCTCCTGCACATTGAAGCGATGGACTTGGAGGTAGATGCACCACCAGGAACTGCACAGGCGGATTTGCCGGTGGAATCCACGTCACAGCGTCATTAGCTGCGTGATCAGTGTGCTGTGTCCATTGCTGCAGCACGTGAGTCTCGTGTTTCTGAGGAGCATGCAGCAATAGCAAGACGGCTTGTTCCATCGCAATCAGCTCTTCAGGAACACTGCAGATCGACTGCCCATGACCTTGAGCAATCTTGAGCTCCATGTTCCCTGGCTCGCCGACAATGTCCGTAACCAATGCCGCTTCACGGAATGCAAGCGGTATAGAGGTTTTCAGCCCACGACTGTCGGTGCAACACAGCAGCGCACGTGGCTTAAGAGACTGCTCGCATGAGCAAAGGATGTCAGTTGGATACTATCCACGTTGTACTGCCTCACCTCTTCGCCTACAAGGAGAGTTGTCGTCTCAGCTTCAGTCTTGGACTCACTCGGTGCGTCGTTTTCCACCAGGCAATCATCAGTGTCATCGGCCACTTGCGCTATGGGGATGTACTAAAAAAAACAAGGAAGACGAGCCTGGGTTATTCATTACCAACGTCATGGGCTCGAATGCTATCAGACAAACCTCTCGCAGCAGCTGATAGACACTGTCCATGTTGTTTCCAGTTATCCGCTGGTTCCATCGCGTGACATTCCAACCCGTAAGCGCCGAGAGAATCGTCTTGGTCTGCCAGACTGCACAGCCCAGTCCTTCGTTGCTCTTGTGATCTTCTCGGTGTCCTGATCCTCGCAACCACTGGAGCACTTTCTGCAGTGCCTTAGTGAGTAACGCTGCCCAAATTTCGCCGCGCATGGCGCTCGTGAGGTACACAATGTTCCCATCCAAGTCGACAGGCAGCTTATCGTCCACGTCGACACGTCTCCACTTGCCCAGCACAAACAGTTTGACTGCGTATCGGCCCCCGGGATTGTATATAGGCGCGCCGCGAGTGTCCTGCGGGTAGATGGCCTGCCACAAGAACGGAACTTCGAGTGTCGCTTCTGCAGCGTCGTGGCTACCGGCATCAGCTGCATCTGGCTTCATAGCCATCCGCTCTGACCACAGTTGCTCAACAACGTAGAAATACGACGCCATCTCGCGATGCACGACTTCTCCGTGTGGAATCTCAGGCTTGGGGGCAGCGTTACCAGCGATCTCGATGCGGGGCGGCGGTAGAACCCCAAAGGGCGACGAATCAAGGCTTGCACTGTGGCCACCCAATGCGTCGTCTTCGTCGTCCTCTCCGTTGTCGATGAGATCTTCTGCATTGAGCTCATCGTCTTCAATCAGTTTTCGCGGTCGCTCATTCACGATGTAAGCGATGGCATTCTCAAACGCCATAAGCACTCGCTCGTGATTCTCTTTCTCTCGTGCGATGCGGGCTTCTTCGGCAGTCCAGACACCGAGTGCTTCCAGCTCTTCAGCACTCCACAGACGCCGGAACTCGCGTGGAATATGGGGTAGCTGATGCGCAAGAGGAGGTGCTGATACACTTGCTGCTGCTGCTACTAAGGCCGATGCTCCGTGGCCATGGCCAGCGGACGGGGCGGTTGGTACCGCAGGCTTCTTGTGCTCGTTTACATTGTCAGCTTCATGCGCATCTACAAAAAAGATCTGCCGCTCGAGTTGTTAGTGCAGGAACTGACGAGGAAAGGAGACGTTCTCTCTCACATGCGCGTATTTAGGAGCCGGCTTCTTTAAAGACTCCGGCTCATACGCCGGTCCTTTCTTGGGCGCTGGGGTCGGGGCTCCTTTCTTAGCTACTGCATGCTTCGGATCTGGGACGACCGGAGCTGATGCCGTTGCTGTTGGGGTGGGACCAGCAATAGGCGGTAGAAATTGGCATGGCCGCTTCCACTGAATGGTCGACGGCTGCGCGTGTGGCAACGGTAGCATTGACAGATCCACAGATGTATCCTCGAAGAGTGCATCTGCTGTCCCCCACTGCTCCCCTGTTGTGTATTAAGCTGAGTCTGTCAGACACATAGCCACAGCATTAGAGGACCAGCGTCATACCTGCCAGAGCAGCGCTGCCAGGCCATTCCGGGAAGATCTCGCGCGGCATGCCCACTGGCGCCCATAATGGCGCGATCGTGTCACTAGCTGGAGCCACATGCGGAGGAAGGGGAGGCCTTGCATAACTTGCAGCATGTGTAGCGCCTACGGAGCTCTGCTGGCTTCCCAGTTTAGTCATGGAGGTCTTTTTTCCGGTCGGCGGCGCCAAATGGCTTCATACGCGTCGGTTCAAGGAGTGGATCCAAACCGGTAAGAATACCGGTCTGAATTCTCAATGGACATATACCGGTTACAATACCGGTATCCGTTCCCGCGAGGAAGGGTCTCAAACAGCAAGCACCAGCCAAGGGACCGATCGATGGGGCTCCATGGAGGCACCGCATACTCGCCCGAGCGCCTGGAGAAGCTGCTTAAGCACGCCAAGATCACACAGCAGAGCATCCAGGAGGTGTCGCACTGGATGCTGGAGAACCGCGCGTTCCTGAGCGAGATGGTGGAGGTCTGGGCCCAGCAGCTGCAGGTGAGCAGCGCCAATCAACAGATCGTATCGCTGTACATCGCGAACGATGCCATGCAGGTGGGCGCGCGCAAGTACGGCAAGCAGATCGCCGAGGCCTTCGAGCAGAAGCTGCTGGAAGTGGCCACATTCATCATGCAGTCCTGCGACGAGAAGGTCAAGCGCATTCTCATGAAGATCGTCGGCATCTGGAAAGAGCGCAAGATCGTGAACGCAGCGCTGCTCGTCATGCTACAAAACGTGTGTGCTGGTAAGCCACCTGTGGACCCGGAGACACTCAAAGCGGCCATGGAGATGCCGGGCGAGACGAAAGACGCGAAGGCGCTGCGCGAGGAGTTTATCAAGCTCATGGTCAAGGACGACAGCGTCGAGCATGTGCTGGAGCAGATGCCTGAGGTCGTCGAGTCTGAAGTAACGACGAACATGGCGAACAAGCTGCAAGACCTCGTGAGCGCCACGATCAGTGCGGATCTGCTGAGCGACCGCATGTTCCAGCTCCAGTCCAGTCTCAACAACTTCCATCAGGCAGTCGAAGCGTTCTCGGAACAAGGTCCGACGGGAGAGAACACGTCTGCTGGCGATATTGTTTGGGAGCTGATGGAGCCACAAGTGTTTGAGCTTGATATCGACCGCAGTCGTGACCATGTGCAGCAATACCGAGGCATGCTGGAGCAGCAGACAGCCACGCGCGAGCAGCTGATCGAGTGTGTCGAAGCGCTTGAACGCACAGATCTCTTCCCGGAGACGGTCTACGTCACGCCCATGAGCGCTCACATCGAGCAGTGCGAGAAGCTGGAGAAGCTCTACCACATCTGCGCCGAAGCTGAAGAAATGGACGCCAAGCGCAAAGCCGAGCGCCAGGAGAAGATCATGAGCAGTCGCCATCGGTACAGCGACCCAACGCACGCGAGTCCTCGCACAAGCAGCTTTAGTGACCACCGATACAACACGAGTCAGTATGTCCCCAGTTCGACTGCGCCTTTGGCCTACAACGCCAGCCAGTACGCTTCAAGCACCACGGCACCTGCCCCCACGAGAAGTAACTCGTACGGAGGAGGCTATCCGATTAGCCACTCGTACGAAGAGCCCGGTCAATACAACAGCAACTACGGCCAACAGCAGAACCACCACCAGGGATTGCAACGCCGACACAGCAGCTCGGATGCGTTCTCGTCCTCGTACCAAGAGCCCGACCGGTTCAAGCGTCCGAAGCTTCACCATTCGCATAGTCAGGAGCTCGTAGACCAGAATCGGTGGCAGCCACGGTATGCCGAGCCCGTGATCGAGCAGCAAGTTCCTCGAGGAGGCAGCGGTGGCCACGAGGATTCCTACTCGCCTCGATACAATGACTATAACCGCTACTCGCCTGGCCCAGCGCCGCCCCGAGAGTACAACGGTCGCAGAAGCCGATGGGATGACCGCCCGGACGATCGAGACAGGAGATGGTAATAAGAGATTGTTTAAGTCGGTCACTGGACTAGAGAATGGCGGAATGCTCGCTGTCGTTGGAGAGGGGGGACTGAGTACTACTGGTACATCACTGCGTGCACTCTTCCATGAGACAGAGGTCTTCGCAGATGAGAGTGAGCTGATGGATGTAAGCTGGAGAATCGATATTGCCATGCGTTTTGCTTTGCATTGATTGCTCTTGGGCGATGTGGATGAGCGTAGTTCGAACAAACAAGATAATTAGATGCGAGTTAAGACGACCGATCTTGCGTTCTTTAGAGCTCAACGATGTCGCCTTCCACCTGCACGAGGTCCTGCGGAGCTGGAGACAGCGCCACGGGAACAGCCGACGGGATCTGCTGCTGCGAAGGCTGGGGGTTCTGTCTGTCCGTGGTCTTCGATCGAGGTCGGTCGTCCTTCTCTTCGTTCTCGTCCACCTGGCGCGGTCTTTGATACTGCCGCAGACTTCCGGACTGGAAGCCTGGCGCCTGCGCAGTCAACGGGGCCGAGACGTCGGCCGCTGCTGCTGCAGCCGAGGCGGACGAATCGTCCTCGCTGTTCAGGCGTCTTCGTTCGTCGGCGTGTGGGGACCGTGACAGGCGCTCTCCGATAGCCAGCAGTCTGCCCACCGGTGCCACCGTCGGCTCCTCGGCCTGGGCGCCGCGGTTCGAGTCGAAAAAGCCCATGAACGAACTCGAGATGGAGGACGCGAGCCTCGACATGTGAAAGTTCGTGACCTCACCCACCGACGGCGACGCGAAGTACGTGTGGCATGTGCCGCAGCGCAGACAGGCTGTGGCCGGCGGTACAAAGCAGATCATGCTGCATCCGGGGCATTGCACGTTGATGTTCATGCCCATGTCACGCGCGATGAAGTTGGTACTGTCGCGCAGATCAGTCGAGATCTTCTCGAGCGTCGAGCGGATCGTGGCGTCGCACTGGACGCAGCGCTGGTTCTCGCCGTCGTTCAGAAAACCACAGCGCGCACAGAAAATCTGCGACGGCGCGGCACTGGTCACGATCGAGTAGAACCGCACATGGCACTGGCCGCATGTCTTGACGCCTTTGGCGTTGATAGTCGCGCTGTTGTATAGCCATGAGTGAGGCTTTAAGGTGGAAAAGCCATCAGCAGAGCAGGAGATCGTACCATCCGCCGCATATCCACGTGCCGTCGGCTTGGACTTCGTGCGTCGGAGGGGTCAGGTCCGCTCTAAGGTCAGACCAAACGTGAGAAGTCATGGTCGCCAGTCAGGAAGAAAGAGAGAGTGAGAGATCTGCAGAGGACGTACTCGCACATGGCGCAGACAGTGGCCCCAGGCGCATTCAGCAGCGTACTGGAAGACAGAGAGAGAGTGAGCGTCTGATGGGTTCTGGTATTCCAGTCCTGCCTGCTTCTCACCAGCGCACGCAGGCCACCTGCTGGTCCTTCGCGCCCAGCAGCGTTCTCGGCTCAATGGGCGATCTGGTCAGTCAGTCAGGCGTTAGTCCCAGAGAGAGAGATAGAGAAAGAGCCTTTGACTTACGGCGGCGGCTGCTGCATGGAGTTCAATGTGCTGCTTGCTTCCTTGTTTATGGGCACTGGCGATAACAAAAGCCCACATTCTTCCAATTGGGTTTTTCGTCCTACGGAGCGTATTCGTATTCGTCTGAGTCTGAGTTTCCTCAGCTACCTACTAGAATTACCGAATGATCTACCGGTTTTTACCGTCATGACCATTGGTCTGTTGCCAATCAAGACCATGGCGAGCAAGAAGCGGCGCCAGGAGCTATCGCCCAGATCGGCTTCCGCTCCAAAGGACAGCAACTCCAGCTCCGTGGTCTTCGACGCCGTGAGCGTACCTTCTGGCAATGTGGTGGTTCTGGGCATGTGTTCCACCAGTTGCGTCAATTGCGCCGGCATGGCGCTGGTGCGTGTGTTCCAGGGCCATGTAGAGCTGCTGGGCTTTGCGCCGCCCTTGGGCTCGTACTATGCACTCTACTCGCCCAAGTGGAACCCTCTGATGGCGATTAAAGGCAGATCCATCTCCAGTAGCAACGATACCGGTACGCAGTCCGCTGTGGCCAATGATACAGCGCGATTGGACGCTGGCTATCAGGCGCGCTTTGGCGACAGCAACGCGTCGCTCTTGGCCCTCACAGAGCCCTCATTCTCACGCGTGGAGCTGGACGATGAACACGCTGCTGACAATCTAGCACGCGATATGGCTGAGTGTTTCCCAGTTGTTCTAGTGTTCCGCGCCATCCCAGTCACTTACGGCAACGTCACGAGCTACTTTGAGGCGTCATTCGAGAGTGACAGAGCAGTGCTGCCGGGCTTCAAGATGATGGTGGCCAAGGAAGACTCGAACCAAATCAGCGCTGCTGTGGCAGTAGCGTCACCGCAGTTGGATCCGTCAGGTAAGAGCGACGCAGAGGCCAAGAAGAAGAGTGTTCTGGCCGAATTCGCCTCCGTGGATTCGTTCCGGACGCTGCAGATCACACGAGCGTGGCGCTCAGTCGCTAGTTCCCTCGAAGCTAGTCTCTCTAGCGCACAACAGCAGAGCGACCGTCCCCAGCGCATCGTCGTGTGTGGAGCCAAGGGCGTGGGCAAGTCCACGTACTGCCGGTATCTCGTGAACCGCCTGCTGTCACAGCATGGCATGGTGGCGTTCCTGGACACAGATCTGGGCCAGTCGGAGCTCACACCGCCTGGAATGGTCTCTCTCCACGCGCTCGTGTCTCCATTGCTGGGTCCAGGCTTCACACATATGCGCACGCCGCTGCGAGCGTTCTTCTGCGGTGGCACGAATCCAGGCAACGATCCGCTGTACTACATGCAGGCTGTCAAGAGCCTGCTGCGTTTGTACGAACGCAAGTGGGGCCAAGACTCAGCGGCCCACGTGCCACTGGTGATCAACACGGACGGCTGGATCAAGAGCATGGGTCATGATCTACTCTGCGGTGTCATTGAGAGTGCGAATCCGGACCACGTCGTGCAGCTGCTGGCCACGACCAAGAACAAACAGTTCGACGTGCCGACCACAGGCGTCTGGCGTATCCACAGCATCGCGCCGTGGGACCCCGTGGGCGTGACTCAGAACCCAGCGCGCAGCTCCAAGGAGATGCGGCTCTATCGCTTGCACACGTACTTCCTCTCGCACAGTGTGTGCGCACTGGAGCGTTCCCAGCTCCAGAACCTCCACGTGACGCAGGAGAAAAACCGTGTGGACGACCAGATCTACCGCGCGTACGCCTCGCTGAAGCCTGTGGCTGTGCCCTTTGACGCAGTCGAGATCGCGTTTGCCGGCTCCAGTGTGCCGCCGAGTCAGGTGCTGTTCTCTCTCAACGGCAGCCTTGTCGGTCTCTGCATGGCCCCGCCTCGTGAGAACGAACAGCAAGCAGCCAACAAAGAGGAAGACGACGATGAGGACCGACCGCCTCGAATCCGTCTCGGCCCCGCCCACGCTCCGTGTCTGGGCGTGGGCATCATCCGGGCGATCGACAAGGACCGCCGACTGCTTCTGGTGCTGAGTCCGCTGCCTCTGGAGCAGCTGCAGCGAGTGAATCTGCTCGTGAGAAGCACGATCCCGCTGGGAGCGCTCGTAGCGGACGTGATCGACCCTGTCCAGGCAGCGTACGTGGGCTCGGACGTGCTTTCGTCCGACGGCACTGGTGCGGCCGCAATGCAGAGCCGCAATAACATCAAGCGCAAGCGAGACGACCGGCCTGGGGTCGCCAAATAGTAATAGACATGCATCTGCTTTACTTGCTTACAACGCAGATCTCCTTGTATCTGGCGTTGCTGAGGACGCTGAGACAGCCGTACTCTTCGTCCTCGCTGTCGTCCGCACTGCCACTCGTCCACGAGTCCAGCATGGTCGCCATGTCGAGCTCTTCCTGCTGAGTGAATACTTGCATTGCCTTGCGCCACAGCCTTTTGGCGGTCGCAGAGGACGACTGCGTCCACTGCTGCAGCGCCTTGGAGCTGATTTGGATCATGAAAAGCGGTGGCCGGCCAGAGCTCGGTCGCTGCTGAGAAGCCTGCAACAGCGCGACCGCGACGGAGAGCAGGACCCACCAGAGCATGCGCGCAGGAGTCGGTGCCATTGGATCCGTTTGATTGCGAGAAAGTATGGAAGAAGGGACTGAAGGATCGCACCCCGAAAGATCTCCCAAGTGGATCCACTCGACGCAAAGACGGACTTGTCATCGTGTTTCTATTGCATTTTCTCATGGCAGCGGGATGCGCTGACTACTTAATCCTCATGGCTTCCAGTCTCTACTGACGGAAGGAGAAGTCCTTGTCCGTGGCCACAGAGTGCGGCTTGGAGATCACGCCCACGTGGTAGTCGCCGCCCGAGACACTATACAAGCAACAGAGATGTAATGAGTGCAGATCGAACCACAAACAGAGATGGCAGGAGACGTACGCAGTGACGTTAATGCCCGCGAGCACCTGGATCTGCTCAGGCTGTAGCTGGTTCTTGCGATCGCCGTGGCCGAGGCAGTTGGAGCTGCCCTTGCCAAAGGTGAACACCTTGCCGTCCTCTGATAGTGCGATGGTGTACTGGCGACCACACGCAACCTGCAAGATCTTCTCGTTCTTAAGGATGGTCATCTCATGCGGCTCAAGCCAGAGCTTGGAGCCCCACATGAAGAGCTTGCCGTCGTCTGTCACAGCGGCAGCATGGTCGTAGCCGGCCGCGAACTGGTTGATCGTCATGCCCGAGAACGCCTCCACGAGCGTTGGGATGGCCTCCATGTTGTAGTGGTCCATGGCGAGCCCACCGCCCACGCCCAGCTGGTTGTCTACAAGCACACAAGCGCCATCAGCAATTGCCATTCAGGGGGCTACAAGACAATGCAATTGCGTACGGCTGTTAACGCCCCAGCCGTAGAGCTCGCCGTTGTCCGTGAGCGCAAAAGTAAAGTCGCGGCCGGCCGCGATCGAGACGACGTTCTCGTCCGCAAAGAACTCGATGGGCTCGGGCACTTCGCACGTGTCGCTCTCGCCATCACCCAAACGACCGTACTCGCCGTTGCCCCAGGCCCAGATCTCGCCGTCCTTGGACAACGCCACCGTGTGGAACTCGCCGCACTCGACCGCCTGGATGGGCACGCCCTGGTCCACGAGCGTGCGAACGAGGCGCGGGATCGGCTCGTCCTGGCCGCCGGCATGGCCCAGGCCGCCGGCGCCCTTCATAGTCGAGCCACCCCAGCCCCACGTGTATAGTTTGCCTTCGCTGTCCACGGCCGCCGTATAGTAGTCGCCGCACGAGATGTCCACGATCTCGAGGCCGTCCAGCGCTTCCACCACGCGCGGATACGGCTCCACCTCGGCCGTGTCGGGGCCCAGACCGAGCTTGTTGTATTCGTTTGAGCCCCATGTGTACAGGCGACCGCGCACATCCACTGACACACAAAAGACAGTTAACGCAATGCGCTTGATACAGAACAGCAAGCGATCACGCACGTGCAGCGCTGTGCGTAGCGCCGAACTCAAGCTGCGCGATCTCGGATCCCTCAAAGGATTCCAGAAGCTTGGGTGTAAGCTCCTCGTAAGAATTGCGTATGCCAGACTTGACCACGGGCCCGTGGCCGAGCTGACCCAGATTGCCAGAGCCCCATGTGTATACTACGAGTACAAGACAGGTCAGATCGCACGCGGACAGGCGCGAGTGCACACTCTATCAGAACGCACCGCTGGACTGTGTGGACAGCGCGCGACGCAGCAGCAGCAAGCGAGCGCCGCTGGGACTGGCCCCGGAGGCCGCCGAGCGAAGAGCTCGCACCAATAGACTCATGCTTTGTGGCTGCCAAGCTTTCTATGTTGCGAATTGAGGTGGACGCACCTTCGCGCAACCTTCGGATGACATTGTTTGACTCATAAATGGTCACGACGCAAGGCATTCGTTTGGGACGCGATGAGCTCGGAGAGGCTGTGCTTTGGAGCTCGCGCGGCCAGCAGGTGATGATGGCGTGGGAGAAGAAGTACATGCAACAGTGCGTGGATGCGTTGCGCATCGAGAAGTGTGACCACGTGCTGGAGATCGGCTTTGGTCTGGCCTACTCGGCCTCGCACATCCAGCGCTTCATGCCTGCGCGGCATACGATCATCGAGTGTGACGAACAAGTGCTGCTGCGCGCGCATGCGTTTGCGTTTGAGAATGGAGGCAGTAGTAGAGTGGAGATCGTGGCGGACACCTGGCAGCATGCGCTGACGCTGATGCAGCAGGAGCCGCGATTTGACTGCGTCTTCTTTGACGACTTCCCGTTGCCTGAGTTGGAAGAACCAGCAGCTCAGGCGCGTTCAACTCAGGATCCGAGACGCTCGCGCTGGCATGACTTCCTGGGCGCAGTCGTGCCGCTGGTCAAGCCTGGAGGTCGCATCACGGGCTATCTGGCACGACATGTGGATCTACGACGCCCCGACTGCCGCGTTGTGACCACTCGGGTGGACGTGACCACGCCCGAGAACTGCGACTACTTCCCGCACAAGACCGCACTCGTTCCTGTGATCACAGTAACAGACCCAGAGGATGAGGACATGGGCGCTAGAGACGCTCCTGTAACCAAGACGGTGGAGCAGTCGCGTATCCAGTTGGCAGAGATCCGTGACGGTCTGTTGGTGCAGGACATGGATCGCCTTGAGACTGACGAAAGCGATCGCCCAGATGAGAAGACTGTCTCAACGCATTACTCGGACGCAGTCTCTCGCCAGGAGTTTCTCCGAACACTCAAGCAGCGCGCGCAGAACGCCAAATGAATGAGTGGAAAATGAGGAGATCATTTGGTTATTGTAATACTTCTACTGCGAACTACTTGCTGCAAAGGGTGGTTCATAATTTAAATAATGGAGAGAGTGAGATGCTCAGGCGTACACGACATGCTTCAGATACGGATGGTACACGATCACAGCCACGAGGAACAGCGCCGTGTGGTCCACCAGGCCGCCGTAGCGTCGCTCTGGGTTGATGTAGAACGCCGTGGAACTGATCTTCGCCATCTCCTTGAGCTGGGTCAGCAGACAGAGACACTGTTGGCCGACAGCGACTGCGATCATCACAAACACCGATTCGACTAAATCCACGCTGCGGTTATCAAGACCAAACTTGCCGACCGTCACGACCACAGCAGCGCAGACCATGGCGACGAGAAACGAGTTTACGCCAGTGGAGTTCTCGATCTTGTGGTGCGTCGGCTTCCGCGACTCGGCGCGTAGTCGGACGATCCGAACCACGTAGAGCCCGAGTTCTGCTGCGTAGATGGCAAAGAGGAACAGGCAGATCTTGCTCCGGTGTTTCTCCATCTTGGGGGTCACGATGAAATCGCCGAAGAGCACCATGGGCAGCACCAGCACCACCAGCCCGAGTGTGTCGGTCATGACCAGCAGCACGCTGCCCATTACGTCCTTGCTGGTGACCACACGCATGGACATGACGGCCACTGCGCCCACGAGCACGACGAAGAGCGGGTCGATAAAGTCCGTCTGTTCAATGGTCTTCGCGTAGTACCAGAGAAAGGAGTTCATGACCGTGATGCAGAAGCAGCATTGGTAGACCACGAGCACGGCAGCGTCAGAGAGACTTGGCGCCAGACTGCTGCAGCTGACCGAGAGCACGCACATGGAGAGTGTGGCGCCCAACATCATGTGCCAGGCGATAGGCTTGGTCGTTTCGTCGAATACGTCGTCTTGGGAGAAGTACATGATGGCCAGCGCGAGCACTGAGACGCTGACAGTCACGAGAAGCAAGCCGATATACCACTTGCCCTTGCAGAACCGGTGACTAAATGTTGAAATGGCGCAGTCGGAGGACGCGTCCATCGCCTGACGAAGCTGCTGTTCATAGTTGAGCTGCTGTTGCTGTGGGGAGACCTGTACACTCTCGGGTTGTGAAGGCTCGTCGTCTTGATGCTGGTCTTCTCCTGTATTCTCCTGCTGTCTTCGACTCATGTATGTCCCGTCGCCCCACTCGAGCGCGAAGAGCACGCGCATTCGTATCCGGTAACACATCCAGCTCCACTCGAGCGCCATCACGGCCAGCAGCACCTGTGCCACGTAGATTAGCACGTAAACATGCCCCAACTCGAGCGCTGTGAGCACGCCAGCGGGCGCCAGAACGGTGGCTAGCACTGCGTATAGCGTGCAGGCCCAGGTCGACGACACACAGCCGTGGAAGGGAGGACGCGTCCGTCTGCGCTGTGCTGAGGGCGAGGCCGGAGCTACAGTTATGCGGACGTCTCGACCGCTGGGCGGTGGCGCCACCATTTTCATTCTGTCGCCCGAAAAAACGTACAGTACGGACCAGACAACCAAACTAACGTGCTTCCCCCCCGTTCAAGGAACAGGAATACACAGCCAGCCCCTAACCACTGTACACTGTGTTTATTATTTAATTTTAGGTGTTCCAAAGATATTTCATTGGCTGAAAATGAGATTTGACTGCGCTAGCTCCGTTTCGACCAATCATAACGTACACGTCTGGTCATAGAGAGTGACCTATGTCGCAAGCGCATTTTCATCCAATGAGAGCACCGAGCGGTCCCCTGACCACACGCCTGTTCTCCTCCAACTGGGTGGTATTAATTTCGTCGATTAAAAATGCCCGTCGCCTGGGATACAGGCCCAGGCGAAACTGCGCGGCCCCTTGGGGGATCGAAAGCTCATCCTTCGATGCTAGCGCTGGCGAGACGTCTCGCATCCTGCGCGCTGCCCACAGCGGTGATCCTGCTGCTGCTGCTTCACAGGGGCCACCCCTCCTGGCTTTGCTTCGCAGTGGTGCCCTGCCAGGCGCTCGTGGCACTGGGCGCGCTGGAACTCCAGTCGTGGGGTCAGCGCATTCGCTGGCGATTGCAACAGAAGCTGTACTTGGACGCCCCTGGCACGAACTCGATTTGGAACAGCGACTATCGACGCTATGAATCAAGCGGTAATACTGACGACGCAGACGACAGCGACGTTCAGAATGAAGAAGGAATCTCCAGCTGCGCGATTGATCGGGTGGTGGGCCATCAGAGTGGATACCGAAGACTTATTGGTGCCCTGGTTGTGGCCTCTGTGGCTTCTGCTGCGATCGCGCCATTGGTAGGCCTGCTCACACGCAGACATGTGGGCTTATTTATCAAGAGCGACTTTTACTGGGCCCTGCTACTGCTGTGCGTGGCTGTGGGCAGTTGGGCCGCGTTCTTCTGTGCTTGTATGGCCAGTTCAGTCGCCAATGGGTTCGTGCTCGTTTTGTACCAGTCTTGCTTCCTCGCGTCACTCCTGAGCTCAATCGTCGGTCAGAACAATGCTGACGTTGGCCAAGATCTTGATGTTTTGGATCCGTTCTACACGGTGCTCATGGCGTCCTGCTTGATCATTTCATGGCGGATCGTCATGACCAACGACGACGTCATGGACACGCTTGTCGCCATTCTAGTCGACATCTTCGGATTGATCTACTTTGTGCTACCCTTGCTGCTGATGTGCGTGATTCTCGCGCATCCGCACGCGTACCAATTCAAGGACGAGATCGGCTCGTTCTTTATTGCGATCACAGGAGCCCAAGTTGGTCGATGTGTTCAGAAGCGCATGCTGCGCGCCTGTCTCCCCGTCACTCTCAATGCCTCAGGACACGCTAAGCCTTGTGTCAGAGGTCATGGCATCGTTGTCCCATGTCTCTTCACTCTCATTGCCCTGGGCATTTCCTGGGTTTTCTTTGAAGACGATGGTCAAATGAACGTGGCTCTGTTCTTCGTGGTGATTGCAGCCACAATTCTTGGAGAGATTTGTCGTTTGGTGCTGCCGGTGCTGAGAGAAGCCGCCGACATTGATCCTTTGCAAGATACGACAACGTGGTCATTTCGAAGCAATGGTGTCATGGATATGGCCAGTCCATACCTCATGGCACTGACCGTGTTCCATTGGTATCTCATGCCGCAGTTAATTGAGAGTCTGGGCGATTGAACGCCACGCACTCTCTAGTACATTTTTATTGGTATTATTTAGCAGCGAGGACCGATTTGTTCAAAGTAGGCGGGTCGAGGAAGCTCGCATTAGGGTTCTTCAGTATATATTTATGAGGTTTTGGTGGTATTCTTCCGTTTGTTGTTTCTAAAGTCTCTGCTGCAGGTTCCACAGTAATATGCAGGTTGGTCTGTAGTGTTCAGTCGTCTCCTTGCTCCTGGTCATTGTCACTACACGCTTCTTCCTCCTCTCGATCCTGTTCCTCTTTACGACGCAGTTTCTCCGCAGCGTTGAAAACGCCTAAGTGAGCAAGTGGATGAGAACGATGCAATTCGAGTCAAATGATGGCGATCCGACGCACCATTCGTCTGCTTTTTACAGTTGAAACAGCGCGATGTCTTTTTAAAATGCTTCAATGCGCACGTTTCGCAAAAGAAATGACCACAGCTACACACAATCAATTCAAACACAACTGCTAAGCACATTCTCAATGGGAGCGAGCATTTAAATGCCAGCAACGTACACAGTCTGAATCGCATTTCGGAACGGTCCGCGGCAGATCGTGCATGCAAACTGTTCCTCGTCATCGTCGCTCTTGATCACGTATTTGTCATCGTCGTCGTCGTCATCCGCATCGACATCTGTGAAACCAGTGTTAGTATGACGCTACAAGTCGCATGCGACAGCACTCTTACCGCGGCCTTGCATCAGCGCGTGTTTCTTCTTTTTCTCCTTAGCTGCCCACTCCTGCTCAATCTGCCAGCCGCTCTTGTAGTCGCCACGATCATGAAGGAACTTGCAGCTGTCTCCGTAGCCGCAGAAGCCCGTCTCTTTGTAATCCTTGCAGATATCCGGCTGGTAATCAAAGCGTGAGATGGCACGAGCCCAAGTCTGAGCTCGAATTGGACCCTGCGTTCTGTAAAACGTGTCAGTATACAGACACTCTCCCAATGGCGACTGAAAACCGAGCTGTTGACGCACCCAGTGTACTTGTTCATGCCGATCTGAGCCTCGTTCTTGGACACGTAGTTCTTGTACGCGGCTTGGCCGCGATACACTTTGCCGCTGTCTTGCTCCGCCGATCCGTCGGCATTGGCTTTTATGTTACGTTCCATGACGGCTCGCGCATCGCTGTGTGGACAGACAGATCGCATCATATCAGTGGAAAGCTCCATTGATTGGCAAGTGCACCAACCGTACCGATCCTTCTCAGTATCGATCTGAGTCTCGTACGTGGCATCGCCAGCGTACTGTTGCGGAACGATCTCACGCGCCGACTCGATCTGTTGCGTTTGCACCACAGTGCGCTTGCTCTTGCCCGAGCCAGTCTGTCATGAGAGAGAGTAAGCAATGCGCATGGTCGTGAACGGACGGACCGGTGGCTCTTACGCACCGAAAACGTGTTGATCTTGCGCCGGCCACTCAGCACAGGCACAACCACGTCCTCTTCTCCTACTGGGCCGCCTGCTGCATGGGAAGCGCTCGCAGAGGCCGATTCGTCCTCCTCCGCGCGCTTGCGCTTGTTCTTCTTGCTCTTGCTCACGCTGCGGAACATGCCAATGTCACTATGACATCATTAGGGCAATGGTCACTATCACGAACAATCTTGAAACAGTGACAGTCCATTGTGATGAAACGAGATACATTTAGTGACATCGTCCATGGGCATCCAGCCATTTGATGTTTTAATCGAACGATTGACATGCAATAAACGTTTATTTAAATGTTCTCTCTTGCGATTGCGGTCTCAGGCATGAATTAAAGCTTGCTGGTTCACGCGATGGCGCCGACCTCCTGAAGCAGAGGCACGAGCTTTCCGTCCTTGTGGAGAGCCTGGATATCCGAGTTGCCGCCCACAGACTTGCCACCAATGAACGTGTTGGGCACCGAGCGCTGGCCTATTCGATTGCATTGGAATCAGCTTCATAATTAACATGGACATGGTATCAGCCAAAGCAATACATACCGGTGATCTCCTCGAGAGCGTCCTGCTGGTCATCGCCGTTGTTGATGTTATCCAGCTCCACGAGAGCGTACTCCACACCAAGGCTGTTGAGCAGCGACTTGGTCTTGGCGCAGTAGGGGCAGTAGGTCTTGCTGAAGACCACGACCTTGTTGGTGCTCACCTTGCTCTCGACGTTCTGCTTGGCGCTCATCTTCTTCGTTGCTGGTAGATTCTGGAATGAGGGATCTCAATAGAAGAGAAGCTCAAGCCATGAGCAAGGACAGACAACATATTACAATCTATTTTGTCCAATCAAATAGACTTTCCATGCTTTGACAGCCTAATACGCACTTGTGATTGGTTCGATCAGATTAACCCAAATCTATTTCCTCCTATCATCACCACCAATGTTGACGTCATTGCATTTGCAACCAGGTCCCACCCAACATTTAAGGTATTACTACCGGTAAACTTACCGATATACCGATACACATTGGAAAGAACTCCTGTTAAACGATGCTTGGGCAATGGCGGCCGATGGGTTTCCCCTGCGGCACCGCCTGGCGCATGTCCCGGACTTCATCCGGCGGCTGGAGCGGATCAGTGGCAGCGTAACGGCCACACGCAGCGTGATATGTCTACAGGACCTGCAGCAGGCGGATCTGGCGCCCGTATTCGCAGACCTCACGGCTTGGGTGGACGCCGAAGTGCAACGCTGCCGCTTCCACGCCGGCTTCCGCAAGGCCGGACTCTACGCAGGCTTCTTGAGCGTGACAGCGGAAGAAATGATGGACAGGAATCAGAATTTACGTTCAGCCGTGAGCAAATTGGACGCGTACTTGAGCTACTTGAGTTCTCCTGGTGCAGTGATCACACCACGGAAGCCTGAACGCCTGCATGCCGTCCACGGTCCGAGACGGAAAAACCCCAAGCTGGGAACCAGAACGGTCGGGATCGCCCACGAACTACCGCTGTTATCCATAGTGTCTCCTCGCACACTGCGATCGACCTCGAACCAGAGTACGCGAAGCCTGCTGACTATGCGCCTGGAGACCAAGCGGATCGTGGAGCTGAGCGACCATGAAGTGTCGATTATTGAGCTGGCTTTGTACTTTGATGAAATTGCTACTCGTCAATCCAAACTGCAGCAATCGAAGGCCATATTACAGGAGCTATCCTTTACAGAGCGATGGTCTCTGTTCTCCAGTGAGCACAAGACCAAGCTACTTAAGCAGATCAAACGTCGACTGACGAAGAACACTTTTTTCGAAGAGCCGATCCCCAACACGCTAGTTGAGGACGCACACCAACCGCCCAAGTCCACAGAGAATGCCACTAGTACGCTTGGCCATACCCACGGGTTGAATCGTGGGCTCAGGACTGATCTGTCAAGCCATTTTTCGCTGGTCGTGCTTTGTCTGCATGAAACCATCCGCCGACTGGGCGTATTTTCCAGTGATTTGGCGCATTTTGCTTGGCAGATGCTGCTGGAACAAACTGTGGCCAAGTACGAGGCTGTGTTCGGAGTCATGATGACGCGCCACAGTCACGCCAAACAAGAGCTACAGACCCTGCGGCAGTCCAAGGCAGCGTTACAACAATCGATCCAAGCGATTATGCATGAGATTGAGGTGCTGCAAGCGCAAAACGTTCGGTCGTTGCGGATGTGGAACTTAGAGAAGTCGGAAATGACGCACTTAGAAGATGAAGAGCGGTGGCACGGTCATTGCAAGGCTTTGATTGTGAGCTGCATTGCGCAATTGGAACACGCCATGCAACGTCCAGCGTGGCTTCATGAATCATCCACTGGCAATTCTTCCGCGACTGAGACAGATGAATGGGATGAAGAACTGAATCATGCTGAACTTATTGAAGCAGAGTCAAACGCAAATTGTGAACAAAGTACCAAGGCCATCACCTATCATCGACTGCCAACAGGTGCAGCACTGTTTCATTTCCGCATGCGGCCGCAGCTCATGTACATTGCACATCTACTGCTGCTGTGCCGAAGTTTCTTGCATTTGCATGAACGTCGTGATGTGCAAGACGTTATGGATTCTACGTCGATTACTGGTCCACGAGAGCGGCCAGAGCCACCGACACCGCGACACAACAGTATCGAAGACGCTTGGATGAATGACACGTCGAATGCCGGTCTCTCTCACACTGCAGTCACCAATTCGATGGAAGCAATTTCCTTGAGCGAGCTGCGAACGTTGTGCGAGATCAACTCTGCCCTGCGATCGATGGAGGTCTTGTATGCCGAGACTGGAGTCCTGCGTCGTGTGTTTCAACCTGAATCTAAAGGTTTGGTCGAATCAGCTACTGGCTCAAACAACTCTTTGATGCAGCTCAAGAGTTGGCAGCGACACGTGGGCACGCAATTCCCTATAGTGCAAACTGATAGCGGAGCACAAAATTTTATGCGCTCATTGTCGTATTGCACAATCGCAGCCACAACGTTTTCCAGATCGTGTGCGTTTCTGCCAGCAGGTTTTGCAGCAAAGCTGCGCAATGAACATGAGGCCCACGGTGATAGCGCGGTAATGGCGCTTCCAGTGGGCAGTGGCCGACGTCGAGGAAGCGCATCGTTCCATGCAAGGACGTCTTTGACCAATTTGTTGATGCAACCATTACTTCGACTGAACAAATCATTGGCAAAGATCCCAGCTCATATTAAGGGTGTCTTACTTCTCCCTATGCTGGAGCAGGATCCATTTCCAGTTGAATCGCCTGTGTCGATCGCAGTGTCACTCTCAAAGGAAGAAATCCTGGACAAAATTCATTGGATCTACTCACTTTTGTTGGAACGAGCGTACCCGAGTGGGATGAATAGAAAATCGATCCCAGTGGTACCCGACGAGCGGTCGATATCGCTTGTTAGTGCTTACAACACGAAGCCTTCGACAGGTCCGCATAGCGCATGGACTAGCGAAGATTTTGTGGCATTTATTCACGCAGCATTTCTCGATGCATCGAATGGTAATATTCGATCTTGCGAGACAGAGCTCGTGCGATTTTTTTCAAGCATTCAATTACTTTACTCCTTGGCACCTCCACCAAAGGCAGCATCCGCGGCTAGTGCAGCTTCATCTTCGTCAGCATCTTCGTCGTCGACATCACCTGCATCATATCATGGATGGGAATTCATCCAGCTGTTCTCAACGCTCACGCGTCTGTATACGTTTCAGACAGCCGACGGACAGCGAGCGAGACTTCCTCCGCGAGTATTTCCAGTCTTTTGCTATTGTTTGCGTGTGCTTCAGCACGTGACGATTTCGAAGCAAACACTACACAATGCAGGAGAACTTGTGACCATTTGGGTACTTGCTAATAACAGCAACAACGAGCCTTTTTGCGCTCGTGGCACAAGAATTGAACAAACCGCACAGCAAGGATTGAATGCAACGAAGAAGCGACAAGCAAGTTCGTCGTCTTCGATTCAAGGGCGATCACCTCTATATGTACTGCTGGAATCTGTGAAAACGCTTTTATTGTATCTGCTAATGGGTTTCACTGATGTGGAAACGATTGTTGAGCAACACATTCGGCTGCTGGGAGACCGGTCTGTGATTGCATTAGTCTCGGTGTTGACACCCGTCACTCCAGGGCCTTACCAGGCGCCAGGTTCTACCACGTCTGAAAGCTTGGGTTCAGGAACAGCGAATGGGCTGCTGACTGAAGCGTGGATTCTGCCTATGGATGAGGCTATACCAGTTATTGTCAAAGCTTGGCTTTACCAGCACCAACAGTTAGAAGTCCGCATCGGCATAACGTTTCAAGGAGGGATCAATGCAGGTCAACAACAGGTCACCTTTGACGTCTTTTCCCATGCTATGACCACTGGATGGCCAGCCCAAGCTCAGATCAATGCTTCGGGCGGCGGAGTGTTTGCGCTCACGCCAGCGCATCTATCGCGAATGTACGCAGCAGCTTTCACACGCCAGACAACGAAGCCGAAAATGTCTAAAGCGACTCGCGACACTCAGTGGCAGGATCTGGTGCAAATTGTACTTGATGAAGTGGATTTTATGGATACCCAGAATCGCCTTCGCGATGTAGATTTCCGTAGTATTCAGCACGCATTGACAGGCACAACGCATGCGAGCTCATTGGCGAGAGCCAGTCACGTGGCCTTATGGCTCTCGAATCCACTTACACGGGGCGGTGGAGCAACTATTCAGGCATTGAAAAAAAACTGGGAGTTCCATCATTCTGCCATGCAAGAGCGGTTCTTGCTTTCAATGCAAGCAGAACAGGCGCTCGATGGCGTTTGTTGCTGGCAAAATGGAAACCGGTGGTTGCGGACAATGCAGCGTTTACTGGCTGCCAAGAGCGATTGGGCAGGAGCAGAGAGAGTAGCTGTGGCGCCAAGTGAAATCACATCAGAGTTTGGTGACGGTATTAGCGATCAGCAAGCAGCGGACGTACGGACGTCTAAGGCTCGTGAGGAACAAGAGCAGAGACATCGCGAATGCAACGAGGAGGATCTAGCTATCGCTTGGAGAACGTACTACTATCTTCAAATGGAGGACTCTCACGCGCACCACTTTGCAGACCAAGTGCGAACCAAGGAGTCACGTCTACAACAGCAGCAGCAACAACGTGGCGTGCACGTTGGGGCAACTAGAGCGAAATCCGATGAGATTCGGCCACAACAACCATCTTCGCCACGAAGGTCAACACGACGGACTCAAGGTTTGTCTAAATAGAACTGCGTATGGAACAACCTGACAAGACGACAAGCCGCACGAGTAATGAAGCGAAAGAACGTATGCACCTCATAGACACTGACATCCATGTACAGGCCCTTTTGGTAGATCATTGATTGACGGAAGACTGACTATCCACCGGTTGTGGCCACGAAATTGAGCGTAGACGGCGCCATGCCAAAGCTGGGCGGAATCAGAACCTGCGGAAAGTGGTATTTAAGCAGGATCTTGGACAGCGCGTTGTGGTGGATGCAGTGGTGCACTGAGAAGGCCATCTCGCGAGTGAGCGTCGAATCAAACGCGAACTCCTGGCCGCTGGCAGACAGCATGAACGCTGCTTTAACCCGCTTGCATGCGACCTGTTGGTCCTCTACACTATCACAGATGAGGATGAGAAGCACAGCCAAGAGCATTTCTCCATTTCAGAATATTCGCACCCATGCATCGGATCGTGGCTTGAAGGTGCTCAATCAGCTCGACCGCTGCGTGGCGGTCGGTCTCAACTGCCGTTTTGCGCTCACGGCGATCGTAGCAGATCAAGAGCGACGCGTTTGCGTCCTCATTGGCATCTGTGAATGCCTCCAGCGGTTTGCGCAAGTGGTCGAGCGAGTGGCGCGTGTGCTGACCCACAGAGGCCTCGAAGAGCGGACTCGCGAACGTGTACATTGGATCTTCCAGCGAGTTCAGCAGCTGCTTCTGCTGGTCCAGGATCGCCAGCATGCAGGCGCGTACACCATCCCTGCCTACGGAAAGCGCCGTGGTCGGCAGAGGCTCTGCGACTGTCGAGAGCCACCGACCGCAACTCCTAAGAGCTCCACGTCCGGCTCGCCGCATTTTTTATCGCATTCTGACGGCATCGGTATGTTATCAGTCGCTGGTATGATGTATCGGTACCATTATTTCTAGTACCGGTATGTCTGGTATTTAGTGGATTTCGATGCTGTTGGATTTGACATAAAATGTACACGTTGAGGAACTGGCTTTTGCTAAGATACCGGTGAGCAAAACCATTGCACAACTTTCGGTTCGAAGCACCCCTGCGTCCAGGTTATGCAGATGGCAAACTCTGCCATCTCTGCAATTCAACGGAACCGTCTATCGAATGCAAAATCAAAGATGGCAAAGATGGAGAAAACTGGATGGGAAAACGTATTTAGTTTTTTTGTCCGTTGGTTCAAATCAGGCATGTTCAGCAGAAATTCAAGTGTTGCAAATCGTACTTCACTATGATCATCATTGATTGCAATTTTATCCAAGGAGCCGTTGATATTGTTAAGCAGGGTTTCAGAACTTTTCTGTAGAAGCTACTTACGAATGTGCACTTTCACCAGAATATTGCAGCAAAACTGTCAAAGTCATTGTTATGATGCTCTAGAAGGGTGCTTCATTGGCTATGGAGCTTCACTGCCTAATAATAAATTTGATAGATTTTGTTTCCATGGTTTTTTTAGCGTATTTGCATTATAGTTGGCAACAAGAAGCTTCTCATTGAGCACAACTTTACAGGGAACACACGACTATACCTCACAATTGTAAAAAAATTACATTTTTAGGCAACTTTTGCTCTGCACAGCATATTTTTATTTACGAATTTGTATGAGAGGGGGGAGGCTGACGTGCGAGATCTTAGTGCAAAATTTACAGTACGCATCTGAGGCGGATACTGTACGCCCAGAGGGTATTCAAGGATTTTTTTTTTTGTGGGTTGACATGGAAATATTCAGTCGAACTTGAGTTATTGCCAGTAAATAGCAATATATTTCGTTGCAATAAGGCTCCTGTGATTCGATGTAGATGTCGACGCCATCTTTTCAAAAGAAATTGCTGAAGCCAAGTTTCTGTATGTGAAAAGTAGCCACTCGAATACAGTACCCTGTAAATTTATCTTCAGTCCCATAAACTCGCATCATCGTACTGATAATCTTTGTTTGTTTGGTGTTCACTTTTTGAAAAAGCTTGTGTAGGACCAAAACATCATTGCTATTGATGTTTATAGTCAAAGGAGTTGATGAGAAAGGGTGTAGCGCGCAATCCATGCGCCTGACGAACTCGTAGAAGAACAACAGGAGCAGAAAGCGTGGACACCTAAACTGTATGATGGTGTTACTTTGAGTGACGGGAAAAGTAGAAACTTGAGGTGGATTATTCAAGGGGTAAACCAACAGAACATGCGGGATGAACAGGCGCAGGTGGTTTCGTTTCTTTCGCCTTTGGACGGTACAGTACGATCTGGACCGAAAGTGCGCAACATCTTGGACCGCAAGGTCGGTTGGTAGGGCGGGGCTAGATCCAGTTGTTGGTGAGCCCTTTCTCTCGCCGGTTTCTTCTAAGTGCGCATATCTTTGTTCCCAAGTCAAGGTTTTTATGCTGCTGTAAAAGACACTATGCGCTCGTATGAAGATGAAAAGAAGACGATGTGACGTGCTGAGGTTTTATTCTTTATGGAAACAAAAATCTCCCTCTCCTCACTCAGGTGGCCCGCTCCCTCCTCTCCCCCCTCTCCCCTGTTCTTTCCTCCGCCTCGGCCCCGCTCCGCTGGCCGCCAAACCGAAACAATAAAAGAAACCAGGCGGTTGCGAGAGAGAGAGAAAGAAAGAGACGACCTCATGAGCTCCTCTCGTCGACTTGCGGCTCCGAATGCGTCGCGAATGGTCCCTAGCGAACAGCAGGGCCTCCATCGCTGCGCCATCGCGCTCTGCTCCAGCCCAGCCGTGGCACAGGGCGTCTGCTCCATGCATCTGTCACGCGACGGCCGCGCCGGAGCAGGCGTCGCCACCGAGCGCTACGGCTTCACGTCCATGCTTTCGAACGGTGGCGTCCCGGGTACCCATCACCAGGAAGTGGCGGGAGACGCCGGTGACCGCTATTACCGTTCGGGAACGCACATGGCCATGCAGTCGCGTGGCGGCCCACCCGCGGCAAAGAAGCAACGGGCGTCGAGTGGACTGGCGTCCGCCGCGGGATTGGCTCCTCCACAGGCGAACGGCCGCCCTCAATACGCCGGGAAGAACGTGGCTCTCACACGTGAGAGTCTTAACCAGCATACCGGCATGAAATACCCGGCAACTAATGTGGCTGGTGGCGCAAGTAACGCCTCGGCCTACGAAGACTGTCCATACCTGCCGCCAGCCGCTCGACCGTCTATGAGCACGACGACTGGCTCGACCCACTCGGACTCGGAAGGATCCATGGATGCCGACAAGGAGACCAGCCTTCGACGAGAACGCAACCGAATTGCGGCGCGCAAGAGTCGCCAACGCAAACTCGACCGCATCTCGAATCTTGAGGACGAGAAGATGCGACTGGAGCAGCACCGTGACATGCTGATCCAGGAGATCCGGTCGCTGGAGAAGAAAGACTCGAGTGTTGCCAGCAGTGCCGTGATGACCATCTCGGACAAGGAGTACTCGCACCTGCAGAACGCCCGCATGCAGATCATCAAGGCCGTCGAGGACGCGTACAACAGCGGCGACATCTTCTCCACCATTCAGTACCTACGTGACGACTCGATCGTGAGCGGTCCGCAGAACTCGTCGGTTCATTTGCGTGGGAAGGACGCGCTCGTGCTGGACTACCTGTGCATAACTTATCTATTCAGCGACGTGCACCTGCAGCACCTCAAGACCGACAGCGGCGGCCCACGCAGCCAGCACTTTCGAGTGCACTGGGTCTTCTCGGGCGTGGTCAAGAGCGCCGGTGTGAGTATGAACAAGGAGTTTCTGGACCTCATCGAGGGGGTCAAAGGCAAGCGCGTGACCATCGAGGGCGTGAGCAACTACTCTTTCAGCGGTGACAAGATCGTGTACGTGCACCGAACGGCTGACCAAGCCAAGTTCCTGTCCTCGCTGGTGGTGTTGAGCAAGAAGTAACCATCTACGAGGCCATGCGAGTCCCAATGCACCATATATATACTATATATACGTCTTGCTTCCCCGTCCTCCGTGTAGACTCACATTAGCACTACGCATGGACAGAGAGCGTCTACGTGAGCTTCCATTATGCGTTTACAGCTCCTCCTTGGGCGCCAGCTCAACGGCTGCGACTTCTTCCAGGTCGGCGGCCTGGCACAGAATCTCATGCCTCGCTGGCAGGTCGTAGAGCTTGCGCAGGTAGTCGAAAGTGTCGGCTGAACAGTTGGGCTCCTGCATTAGAGAAATCTGAGTTGGGACATCATCACGACGGGACAGCGGTGGTGCCTACGTACCTGGTAGAGGGTGCACGCATTGATGGCGAACGGCTCTACATGCTGCACGAAGTGACGAACACGACCTGGAGAAGCACAATATAGTCAATGGAGAGAGTAAGGACGATGAGAAGACGGGCTTTGCTCTCGTGAAACGTACTGGGGCCAGGGAACTCGTGGAAGAAGCGGTCGTGGAGCAGCCCCATGCGGTGAAAGTACACAAGCTTCTGGTACCTGCGTCAGCAAGGAGAGGTCCCAGGGTCAGTGCTTTCCAAACGAGCAGCTACGTAACGCTCTATCTGTACCAGTGAAGCAGACGCTGCCAGTCGTGGTCGAACTTGCGGTCCCAGAGACGGTCTTCTACGCTGCTGCAGACAATCTGCTCGCTGCTGAGCTGGGTCTCGTGGTAGAATTCCTCCACCGATCTACAGTAACACATTAGCACTGAGTTGCTCTTCTTCCGTAAGATCCTGTCTGCGTTTGTGTACCTAGTGGCGTCCAACATGTGCGGTGTGGCGTACTCTGCGTAGAGCGTGTTGAAGAGCGAGGCCTCCGTGGTGAACTCCGTGAGTAGGATCATGCGGTAGTAGTAGAAGAGCGTGCTCACGAGCATGATCGTGGACACCACGAGCGACAGATCCATCTTGCTTGCGCTTGGTGGTCTCCCGAGGTCCGCTGTGAATGGGCGGCAGCCGGATGTGAACCCTCTCGAATTTGATAGGGACCCGAAGAAACCCTCTTTAATTCGATTTGGCGCGACTTTGGATTCGTTGGTTACGATGCCATTTGCTATGACTCATTCTGCAGGCGTGAAGTGGTTCATTGGAATGAGAAGTCAATGGGGACTTTCGTCTCCGTAAGAGGCGAAGATAAACGACTTGCAATATACTTGGGCACAATATTGTACCAGTACCCAGGGTATATCATCGCTGTCTCTGAAGGTGTCTAGGGGTACGCTCGATGCTCTTATATGCACCGGTTGAGCGGACATTGAGCGGACGATGTGACACAGACGACGCATCCCGTCCGCTGATTTTTCAACCTCACTTGAGGTTATTTCGGAAGAGGTCATTCTCGAATTTGCTGAAGTGATGGCGCGGAAATGGTTCCAGCTCGTGCGCGAAGATGGGAGCGATCTGACGTCGGCGACTTCTGTTCGCGT
>JAADVW010000149.1:0-57332 GCA_023335875.1 Elongisporangium prolatum | reverse complement strand
GGTGTGGTGCTTCTCTATGAAGAATGCCGTTTCCGCCGATGTTTCAAGCTCCGCAGGGCGCTTGACATCAGTCGGCAGCACTTGGTAGCGAGGGCCGTAAGCCTTGTCGACAGTGACATTCACTGCGTCGAAGGTCACGTCCATCGTCTGGAGCACTTGGAAGTAGTTCTCCGTCGCGACGCCGTTCATCGGTTGATGTTGGTGTTTCACCAGCAGGCTGGCAAAGTCAACACCACTCCGAGTGCGCTTCTTCTTGTTCGTTGCTAGCGTGAAGCCATCGCCTTCATACTCCAGGAGCAGAGGCTTCGGTTTGGGCTTCGGGCTGGCGGGTGGTGTCATACCCCCGTGTGAGTCGTCATACGTCGACACTGAGAGCGCAACACTGTTGCCTGTCGGTCTGTCCAACACACCAGTGCTGTGAAGCGGACCATGCAGAGCTCTTGTTTGAAGCTGGCGTTCCCGTTGCTTGTCTTCCTCGACGGCACGTTGCAGCGAGGTCTGCTCAGGTCGCGTGGCCGCCGCTTGGGCGTAAGTACGCGTTGGCGGCGACGACAAAGGTTCACTTGATGGTCGATCCGGCGGAAAGACGCTGTCAGGTGACCCTAGGTTGATACCGTGAGGCGAGTGATATCCGTACGGCATGCGCACAGACTGGAACATGGAGTTCTTTCCGTGCGCAGGATGAGGCTTGTTGTCGAAGATGAGTTGATCGCAGACGGCACCATTCACCATCAACGCACTCGGGCAACCACTTGACAAGAAGTACACGCGCCAAGTCGCCGATGTAAGACTGGTCGCGAGATTTACCTCACGGAAGGTGTTGTAAATCGGCTTGCATCCGATGATGAAGAGACGTTGCAGGATCACGGCGATATCGATGTCGGAGTCGATGTTGATGAAGTCCATGAAGTACTTGTCCCCAAGAATGTCAAATTCCTGGAACGAAAATGACGTGCCGAGGATGTTGATCCGCGTGCGAGCCAGTCGTATGCAAGCGTCCTTGGACTTGACCTTGAGTCGTAGATTGCCACCAGGCATCTTAGAGACTTGACCAATCTCAAAGCTCTGGTAGAGCTCGTCGAGAGCCGAGTTTCCATGACTGTTGCCAGCGAGTGACCCCATGATCTTCGTGAGAGGCGTCTTCACAAACGCTTTTCCCGTGTCGATGATCATGGCGTATTTTGCGGACGAGAATTGGTATGGGCGCGCTCGCTCCATCGTCGAGGCGATCGCATTCCAGTCGCTTCCAGAAGCATACTGGCGTTCGATGGCTTCGATGTCGACAGCGAGTGGCTTGGGGGTCTCCACACGGCGACGGGAGGCATCCGATTCCGCCTTGTCGCGGCGGATGTAGTCGTGGTTGCGCAGAAGCTCTTCCATAGTCGGGCGAGTGTCTTCAGCGGCGCGCGACGCTTCCTCGGGTGATGCCATCGTGATATTACCCGCGAAGGCGACGGGCTCAGGCGCAGAGGCTTCGACCTCCACGGTGACAGGCGGCCTTGGGGACTCCACACGCGGACGTGGAGATGCTGCCTTGAACGCAGAGGCGTGAAGGGGCAGATCCGGGCTGCGAAGGAGGTCAGCCAAGGTTGGACGCGTGTCGATAGGCGGAGCAGGCGAGGTGGTTGGCTGGTGGGAGGGATGCGGATCGGCCACAGCAGGGACAGCTGCAGCTGATGTCGCCCTGTCGCTCAGGAGAGGTCCAGACCTCCCAGCACGAAGCTGGACAGCCTGAGATCCGGGAGGATGGGCGCGGGATGACCCACGGGAATGGACCGTTTCTACAGAGAATCCAGTCGGCACGCGGTCCAAAGACGGCAAGGCAGACGCTGGATTTTCCATCGGAGCAGTCGGGAGAGGGGTGGAGGTCGAGGGTTCTTGATTCAACTTGAGCGGTAGCCGGCAAATTGAGAAGTGCATTGGTAGCTCAGTCGTTTTGGCTTGGATTCGTTCACGTGTGATCACCAGTTCGATTCCCGGTCGGGGCGCTTTGGGTCCAATTTGTGTTGTGCACACAGTAGCCAAAAGTTGCGAAGCTTGAGGTAATTGTCGTGTATGAGTGCTTCTGGGGGGGGGTGAGACATCGTTATACAAACCTGGCTTAGTTTGTTCTGATAGAGTAGACAACATAAAATACATGTAGTCACTTTTTAAGAATAATTCAGCATCCACAGTTTGTACTTTTGGTTTGATCCAATCATCCAATGTCGAGCATCTGGGTTTATCAATGAAACCAAAATGTTGCCTGAAGGATGGGTAAATCATTTGGCGATTCTGCAACATAAATCAGATTGACACCCACATGACCAGTGTTTCGTGATACAGATAATATCTGCGACAACGAAATCTGCCAGATATCGTTGTCGTCGTTATGGTGCTGTGTTACAAAAGCACACTCTGGTCTGGTGTTTTTGGAGCCCATGATACAACTAAACAGAGACCTTGGTGGCGGTGCCTTCAATCGCATTGGCAGGAGTGCGGAGCTACGTACGAACGCTGTTCTTTTTCGCCCATGTGAGCCAAAGAAAACAGCTGTCTGCAAAATGACAAGCCCATATACCCAGATGCCACGCGGGAACATGGCTGTCCAGAGCAATTCCTCTGGCTCTACCCCTAAGACTGGGTTCAATGGTCCGCCACTGCCTTAGCAGATTGATCCAACTCCGTCCAGCTCGAAATCGTCTGCCACTCGATCGATTATCGGCGTTAGCTCGCTCGTGTTGTCAGTCGATTCCGCCATCGCAATGTGACGACCGACCACATGAGAAAGATTTCTAGCCATGTGGCCCACTACCGTTCTCCCTGTTGAACAAAATATATGCACCCACACCAAAATTTACTGAAACCAGCTGCATATAATTACATAGACAAATTGATCTCTCTATTCGATAACGCAGGTTGCATCTGATTAACAGTGAGAAGTTGGCGCTCCGGCTCTTTCGCCTGCACCCAGTGCAAAGGCTTGGCGTCGCTCCCGCATGTGGCCATGGACCATACAGGTCCCACTGGCGGTCTCCGTTCCTGGTCGATTGCTTGAGTCTGGTCCCTCATTCGCCAAAGAGACCGCCGTCCGCTCCACTCTCCAGCCTCTTTCTCTTTCTCTCATCATGGTGCGCGTCGTGCTCTCCTCTGCTCTCGCTGCCGCCACTCTGGCCGCCACGGCCTCGGCCTTCACGATCGGCTTCGACAACAAGTGCTCGTACGAGATCGACCTCTACACGCGCGAGGGCGGCGTGTACACGGACGCCAAGGACACTATCGCGGTCGGCGGCTCATGCTCCAAGACGCTCGGCAAGGGCTTTGAGGGTCACTTCCGCCACGGCGAGAGCGTGGCTGCCACGCTCGTTGAGTTCGCGACCAAGGGCGACTACGCTCTGGCCTGGTACGATATCAGCATCATCCCGCCCAGCCTCGAGCCCGGCTGGGAGTTCTGCTCCAGCCTCGAGGAGTGCAAGGAGCACTCGCCCTACGGTGTGGGCTTCAATGTCCCAGTGTCTGTCACGCCCCAGAGCAACACTGACAAGGACACTTGCGAGCAGCTCACCTGCCCCACGGACGGATGCACGGATGCGTACCTTTTCCCCAAGGACGACGGCAAGACCCACTCGTGCGCCATGGACACGGACTTCATCGTCACGTTCTGCCCCGATGGATCGACCGCGGTCGCCAACTCGGCCGCTAACTCCACCTCGGTCTCGGACGAGGGCGACTACACGCAGGGCTCGGCTGCTGCCTACGGCTCGGACGACTACTCGGAGTCGGCCTCGGAGGCCACTGAGACCCCGGAAGTGACGACCGCCACCCCCACGACCACGCCTGTGCCTACGCCCGTGCCCACGACTGCCACGCCTGTGACCTACGCGCCCGTGGCCACCACTGCTACCCCTGTGACCGCCGTGCCTGCTACCCCTGTGACCGCCGCGCCTGCTACCCCTGTGACTGCCGCGCCTGCTGCCCCGTCGACTGAAGATGCCGGTACCAAGAAGCCTAAGATCTGCGATATGTAAGCAGCCAACCCATTGTATGTACAGAAATGTCGACGTCTTAGCCTTTCGCTCGCATGAGAGAGAGCGCTTCAGCGGCATACCAGCGCCATTTCTCTAGTAGATCCGTTTTATTAATGGCCATTTCTCCATTCATTTGTCTTGTGCTCCAATTTCCATATATGCATGTAGCCAGGTTCAAACAACGTGCTACCGATAAGAAACCGGTTTTTCTCGTCTGAATACGTGAGCTTGAATCTTGGAAGTCCATCACAAGTCTCCAGTCTTCGAGATGAAGTCGCTGGGCACGATCAGTCCGCCCTCAAGCGCACTTTTCGTGTGCGATCTACAG
Organism: Elongisporangium prolatum; assembly: GCA_023335875.1. Taxonomy (NCBI): domain Eukaryota; phylum Oomycota; class Peronosporomycetes; order Pythiales; family Pythiaceae; genus Elongisporangium; species Elongisporangium prolatum. Next base: position 52,997 of record JAADVW010000149.1, on the reverse strand, counting down.
AGCGTCTTCCGCGATGCAATCTACGAAGTGGACACCATGATGCGCGGCGCCGTGTCGCTTATCGAGATGGCCAAGATCCTGGACGTGCCTGTGGTCGTGACAACGCAGAACGCAGCGCGTCTGGGCCCCACCGCGCCGGAGATCACAGCTACGCTCGAGGGCCACGAGAACGTCGTGGAGTTCGACAAGATGACCTTCACGATGATGACGCCGCAGGTGGGGAGCCATATGCAGCAAGTGCTGCCCAACGCGCGATCGGTAATCCTGTGCGGCGGAGAGACCCACGTCTGCGTGCTGCAGACCTGTCTGGACCTGCTGGACAAGGGCTACGAGGTGCACGTGATCGCCGACGCGGTCTCGAGCTCCACGTCGTTTAACCGCTCGCTGGCTCTGGAGGTGAGCGCTCTGTTCAGACTGTGATGACATGGTGAAGAGGCTGACACCTCCTCTGTGTACGCACGTAGCGCATGCGCCAAGCTGGCGCGTTTATCACGTCCGTCGAGTCGATCATCTTCCAGATGACGCGTGATGCGGCGCACCCCAAGTTCCGCTCAATCTCCAAGCTCATTAAGCAGTATCTGCAGTCCAAGAACGGCTTTGACACCCACGCGCGTCTGTAGATTGATGATCCCGCGCGAGACAAGGGCAGCACCATTAGCCAATACACATTCTCTTTCATACACATACTCTTCTGTTCTACTCTATACAATGCACTCACTGCCAGTACTTGGCGACCCACGAGGCACATTTCGGATCGTGCGGCTTTGGCTGCAACGGGAAGCACACGAGACGCGCGTCAGCTGGAAGAACGCCGCCATTCTCCACACAGCTCTTGTATTCGATGATTTGGCCAGGGAGCAGATCCTCCAGCAAGCACACTAGTTGGTCTGGCAGCACCATCTAAGCAGACGAGAATGTTACTACTAAGCAGCAAAAAAAAAAATCGATCGGACTCACCTCGAGCCAGTGGTCGAACTTGTAAATGTAACCAGTGATGCTCTGGAAATGCTGCGCTAGCGGCGAATAAATCGAACTCAGCAATTGGTTCGAGCCGTTCTCGTTGCGCCAAATCATGAGACTACTGTTGTATCCGCCTTGGCGTCGCTCGTTGGCCATGCGATCAGTTGAGAGGAGAGCGATTGTATCTGTTGTTGGTTCTAGCGATAGAATAGCGTCCAACGGGCCGACTATGACGGTATCCAGATCCATGAATACGCATTTTCCTCGCAACTGGTGAGTTATATCAGGAGCGAATAGCCGAGCCTTGTGCCACCAGCCTGTCCATCCAGGCTCGGCTCCGAGGTCGATACAGTGGAGATTCGGCGCCGATAAAATGCCCCTGATGTCGTCTGTCAAGCAAACGACCTCCACGTAGAGACAGTCGCTCTGCTCGACGTTGCGCATGACCGAGAAATACAGCTTGTTGACGTACTCGGCACCGTACTTGGTCCCCCACTTCACGCAAACAACAGACACGCGCTCTGCAGTCCGCTCTGGCGTATCGTCAAAGCAGGACGAGCGTCTTGGACGTTGCTGCAAATCGCCGATTTGTCTTGGTACCGGTCGCACGTTCAATCCAATCGCTTGCGTCAAATACGCCCAGTACGTCTCAACCGCATGGGCTTGTTGTCCGAGTCGTCGAAGCAGAACATTCATATTGTAATGCGCTTCTCGAAAAGCCGGAGAGATCGCAATCGCGCGTGTGCAATGCTCCAGAGCCTGGTCCAATGAGCCCGTGATCATTAGCTGCGCTGTTAACACAGACAAGTAAAGTTTCCGTCAGGCATCAAACGTCTTCAACATAATGGTGCCACTAACTGGCCCCATACCTGCCAGGTTGACGTGCGCTTCAGCACATTGAGGACTCTGCTGTAAGATCTGCTCATATAGCGCCATAGCTTGCGTGCGGCTGCCTAGTCGGGCGTACACTGCAGCCAACTGGAACTGGAGTTTGAGCAGTTCGGCAGCAAAACTGGTTTTCTCAGACGCCGGCGTTTGCTGTTGATAGCATTTCAGCGCTGCTTTGAAGTGCGCAATTGCCTGCACATGGCGATCGGATGCGGTGAGCAGCCGTGCCAACTGTGCGTGCCACGCTGCGTCCTGCTTCGGGCTTGCCACCGACCGCTGCTGAGTCTCCATGCGTCTTCAAAAGCCAAATGACTGTTTGGTCGTACGGGCGCGAGTGCTGACCAAGAAGAACTGCCTGTGACAAGGGACCTTGAAACGAAATTCGCATCTCCATACAAAGCGTAATACGAAGCTGACCACTCGCGTTACTGACGTTGAGGGTTGGCTCCGACCTTTGGCATCGTATTTGCCTGACGGATTGGATTCGGCGGCTGGCGATGGTTGAGCCCAACGGATCTCCTTCACATCAGAGGTCTCCGCAAATCAACGGACTCGTTCAACTTCAAACGCCAACGAAACCATCCGAGACGCTTGGTTGTGCTGCTGCTGCCCTGTCAGCATTAGCTCACAAAGTTGCCACGCAGGACTCGACCCTCAAGCTGTCTGCAGTATCGGGACGCTGCTTTTCAGAGCCTGGTCCAGCAGGAAGTTCTCAATGAGCTGGTGGCTCGCCTGGATCGTGCGCATGACTGTGTGCAGGATGAAATCTGTGAGCGCGCCCATCCGGCTCGCATTGTGCATGTAAATGTCGGGCGTGATGATGTAGCACATCTGCATAAGCGTCAAGTCTGCCTCTGTAGTCGCCTGGCGCGCACGCTCGATCACAACGTATCCGTCTTCATGCAGCAGAATCCCAGTCGTGGGCTCATCGGCAAACGAGGTCATCTCCATCATGCACCGCCATCCGATCAGCACACGGTGCTCGTCCTCGCGCTTGCGCAGCACCTGCCGCACGTGATAGCCGGCCTTGGTCGTGTCGCTCGCAATCTCAAGGTTGAATTGCTCCATCACCGTGTCGCCCGTGGTCTCCACATGCTGCCAGAGCCACAAAGCCGTCGTCGTCAGCATTAAGTAATCGCAGAGATCAAGAGCAACGCCATTTACCTTCGGATAATACACGCGGGACGGCATGGACTCCATGGAATGCGCAAAGTGGCGCCAGACCGCTTTTCCGGTGGTCTTGACGTCAAACGGCAGCAGCTTCGTGGCGACGATCTCGAGCACCATGCCGCCGTTCTCGCCCACACGCACACGTGCGTCGCTAAAGTGTTTCTGGAGTTCGCAAAGCCCCATGGCCAGCATGATCGCGTCGACATTGGCCAGCGCACGCTCGGCGCCCTCGATGAGGTCCTGGAACTTGGTCTCGTTGCTCTGCACTGCGACGTTGGCCGAACTGGGTCTGTGATGGCCCTTGAGTACCTCCTGCAGCAGCCACGAGTCAGCCACCAGCGTCACGACACAATTTTTTTTTGCCGCAGAGATTGACGTACCTCCCACGCGGCGCGGCGGTAGATGAGCTTCTGCAGCGCCTTGGCCACCTTGATCTGCTGCTCGAGCGAGTTCTTCAGTCGGGCGTTCTCCAGCTCGGCGCGCTTTCGCTGGTTCATCTGGCCCAATGCAATGTCTTCCCACAGAAACAGTGTCGGGTCCGGATCGGACGCTGGCGCCAGAGCAGAGCTGCTGCTGTCGCTCTTTGGCTCGGTAACATGCTTGCGAGTGCGCTCCTGAGTGCGCAACTCCTCGAGTCCTTTCTCCAGAGAGATCACGTTCTGGCGCAGACGCATCAGCTCGAAGCGGCGCTCGTCGCGCGTGCGATTCGACTTGTATCCGCGCGGCCGTGTGGACGGCCGGCGTCTCTTCTTAGGCTTGGCCGGTGCGCCATCTTGTTGCGGTGGGTCCTTCAGTAGCTCGGCTGCCTCCTCCAGTTCGCATTCGTCCAGGAACGACAGCACGGCATGCAGTGTAGCGTCGGCTTCTTCCCTTCCGGTGGCGCGAGAATTGCAAATGCGTCATCCCATCTTTGGGGAATATTCTGGAACCAATTAGCAATCCCAATGATTACGGCTGGTCTTCAGCCATGGGCCAGTGGGTCAATTGTCCAGCAGGAAGTTCTCAATGAGCTGATGAATCGCCTCGATCGTGCGCAGAACCGTGTGCAGGATAAAGTCCGTGAGTTTGCCCATGCAACTGGCGCTCTCAGGCTTGATGACGTAGCACATCTGCATCACAGTCGCATCTCGCTCTCGAGCGCGCGTGAGCACGAGATAGCCGTCCTCTGGCAGCAGAATGCCCGTCAAGGGCTTGCCAGCGAACGAGATCATCTCCATCACACAGCTCCACGAGATCAGCATCCGGTCGTGTTCTTCTCGCTTGCGCAGAACCTGCCGCACGTGATACCCGGCAGTCGCGCCGTTCTCGATTTCCACATCGAACAGCTCCATGACAGTGTCGCCTGTTGTCTCTACATGCTACAGGGCCAAAGTCATGAGAACAGCAAATCGACGTCAAGCGCCTGCAACAGTCGGATACCTGTGGGTAGTAGACGCGGGACGGCAGTGTCTCCATTGCGTGCGCGAGAAGGCGCCAGACTGCTTGACCCGTGGCCTGGAGATCGAATGGCAGCTGCTTAGTCGAGACAATCTCGATCACCATGTCACTGTTGGTCTCGAAATGCACACGGGCATCACCGAATGGCGTCTGCATGTCTTTCAGCCCTGCGGCCTGCATGACTGCGTCCACATGGCCAGTGCTCGCTCTGCGCCTTCGATCAGGTCCTGGAATCTGGCTGCATTGCCTGCACGCGTCGCTCTTGTCAGTGTGAACCTGTGATTGTCTTTCAATATAGCCTGGTGCACGCAAGAGCCTTCGTGAGAATCAATCCCCAGCGACCAAGCAAGAGAACAGCGCTTTCCTCCCAGGTCGAGCGTCGATGGATGAGCTGCTGCAGCGCGTTCGCCGCTTGGATCTACTGATCCAAAAAGTCCTTCAAGCGGACGTTCTCCGACTCGGCTCGCAGTCGCTCCTTTAGCTGCCGAGATGCCACGCCTTGCCACATGGAGAACGCACACTCCAGATCACTCTCGCGTCGTGGCTCAAGAGCGAGCTGCCGACTGAGATTCTGTGAGCGAAGGCCTTCCAGCTCTTTCTCTAGATGGCGCACAGACTCACGCAAGTGAATCAACTCGAATCGGCGCTCGTCACGTGCGCGATTGGGTTTGTAGCCTGGCGCTCGCTTGGGCGGACGGCGCTTCTTGCGCTCAACAGACTGAGCACTGGAAACTCCCGTCTGCTGCTGCTGCTGTTGCGCCTGTTCTTCCTGCTCGCATTCGTCCAGAAACGACAGCACCACGTCCAGCGTGGCTTGGCCTTCGTCTTCAGAATACATCACAGTGCGACTAAAGAAATTGCAATTTTTTAGCAGCATGCATACTGAATAGCAAGCGCAGAAGGTGGTGCTATCACAAGAATCCATGAGAATATTGGACTTTAGATGAGCCTCAAGTCAACGTTCAAAGCGTTGTCATTCTTAATGGCTGTTGTTTCTTTACGTCATTATTGGCCTGGGAGCTTTTCCTGCAGCGCATGGTCCAGCAGAAAGTTCTCAATGATCTGGTGGCTCGCGCGAATGGCATGCATGACTGAGTGGATGACAAAGTCTGTGACCGTGCCCGTCCGACTCGCGTCGTGCACGTACAGATCGGGCGCGATCATGTAACACATTTGCATTCGAGTAGTGCCGCCCTCGGGAGAGCGCGTGAGCACAACGTAGCCGTCTTCAGGCAGCGAAATCCCTCCAGTGGGTTCGCCGGCAAGCGAAATCATCTCCATGTCACAACGCCACGAGATCACAATGCGGTTCTCAGCCTCGCGCTTGCGGAGCACCTGCCGCACTTGAAATCCGGCCGTGGAGCTGCCGCTTTCCATCTCGACATCAAACTGCTCAATGACCGTGTCCTCTGTGGTCTCCATGTGCTACAAAGCAGCAGTCAGTACATGTGACTGAGTGATTGAGTTGCCCTCCAATTCAAGAGACAAAGGCTTGATACCTTTGGGTAGTACACACGGGACGGCAGAGTCTGCATGGCCTGCATGAAATGGCGCCAGGCCGCTTTTCCCGTGGTCTTGAGATCGAACGGCAGCAGTTTAGTATCAATGATCTCCAACATGATGCCACCGTTGTCTCCGACGCGAATGCGCACATCACTGAACAGCTTTTGGACATTGCAAAGCCCCGTGGATCGTAGAACCGAGTCGACGTTGGCCAGCGCTTGGTCTGCGCCTTCGATGAGGTCCTGGAACTTGGCTGTGTTGCCAGTGATAGCGGTCGTTGTAATTCCGTGCCTGTGATTGCTCTTGATTATGTCCTGAACAGTCCAGGAGAGAATCATCAGCATAGCCTCTCTCACTAACAAAGCCACGCAAACGAACCTCCCACGCTGCGCGGCGGTGGATGAGCCTCTCCAGAGTCTTGGCCACTTTAATCTGCTGCTCCAGGAAGTTCTTTAGTCGGATATTCTCCATCTCGGCACGCTGGCGCTGTTCCAACTGCCGCGAGGCGATGCCTTCCCACATGGAGAACGCCGACTCGAGCGACGAAGCAGAGGACGAGACCAGAGCAGAGTCGCTTCTCGGTGGTTTCGTAGCGCTCATCTGAGTGCGCTCTTGAGAGCGGAGGTCCTCAAGCTCTTTTTCCAATGAGCTCACAGTCTCACGCAGATGGATCAGCTCAAAGCGGCGTTCATTGCGCGCGCGGTTGGCCTTGTAGCCTTTCGGTCGATTGGGTCGGCTGAGCTTCTGACTTGGCTTCTCGCCCTGCGCCACGACAAGAGCATTGTCCTGCTGCTGCTCTTGTTCCTGTTGCGGGTCGTCTACGAGGTTATCTGCTTGCTCTTGCTCACACTCGTCCAGAAACGATAGCACGGCTTGAAGCGTAGCATCGGCCTCTGCTCCATCCTCGTGCGTCATGTTCTCGCGTTGCAAATCCACCAAACGAACTGATTAGCAATTTTCATCAAATACTGCGCAATTTCGACATGCCGTGAAGAAAACGAATGAGGACAGCCAGCAGCAAGGCATCGCTTTATCCGATGTCTTATCTACACTGGGAATCCACAGCCGCTGGTTCGCTGGTCGGTCTTGGTAAGACAGAATGTTTTCGTGAAGGGCCGGCAACAAAAACGCAGCAATAGTTTCTAATTGCGTGGCCAGGAGAGTGATCAAGCTCTGGCTCGGCCTAAATATTAACCACCCGCTGCTAAATCATCTGTCGACTCCGTCTTCTAGTCAGTAGCCCGGAAATCTTCGCTGATGCGTTGTCTGACATCGAAATACTTAACAGAAGTAAGCACTTAAAGCAGAAGAAAAGATATTCAGCTCTGTAGGCTGGCAATACTCCCCAAAAAACGTTTCAGCGGAACCGCAAGACTGACTGGGATTCTGCAATAGCGCTGGCGACCGAAAGGTAATACACGGTCATCCTTATTCTGGACAGGATGCAGGCTATCCAATGATTGGACTTCGCCATAATCGATTTATCGATCCGAGTTATCCGGGCAGCTGATCAAACGCGTCGAATTATAGGGTTGATCGAATTTCGATTCATGCGTGCTGAAGGTCCGCTCTGACTGCCACGAGAGCCATATATCAAAGTGTTGACCACAAATCGAACAGTGAACGCCTTGCACGTACTGATAGCCGAAACCTGATGCACTGGAACGGTTGGTTCGTTTGAGGAGTTGAAAGGAAGATGCTGAAATTGAACATACGTTCGTTCGTGTAGGTATTTTAATTAATTCAGGATGCCATATAAAGTGTAATCGTAAAGAAGCGTGCTTGTCTCGTTGAGCATGCACGAAAAAAAAAAAAAATTCAGTATACGGTAGAATCGACAGTCAGGAATTTCGATTTCTATAATATTTGTGATGCGGTGGTCTACAGATGGCCTCATGATGATACAGAGGAAAAGGCTTGGCAATTGGAACGACTTTCGTTCTGCAGTTGCTCTCCTTCCTTTGATCCACGTTCGTCAACCCAGCACCTTGCATGCTCTCTTAGGCACGAAGTGCAAATTGATATATCCATCATGTGGGGTAATGTATCAACAAATCAAAACAAAGCGAAATCTGAATAGCAATAATGGTAGACCGCATTCATTTACGCTACATGGGGCTGGCATGAATGCAGGAGGGGGGAAGCAGTTGCCTTACTTGATTAACAGACTGCTCGTCGTCTGTGCTGGGCGCTCTCACCGGCTTTGCAGTACGTCCAGGATAAGATCGCGCGAGAGATTGGCAAAGCCATCGGTCTTCGTCACGGCATCAAAGTTGCGCACGATGAAAACCAGACAGATCTCTCTGACGCGCGTGGTTTTGAACTCGTCGGCCGACTGCAGCAGCAGCGCAGCGTTGTCCACGTCGATGGTTTTCTGCACAATCATCTCGCACATGTCCTTGAGTCGGTCCAGCGTGTACAGGTCGGCTGCGGCGTACAGCTCCAGCGCCATTTCGGCCCCAACGTCCACTGAGTCCACATAAATATACTCCAGCAGCGCCAGAAACACCGGCACACGTATGTGCTGAAGGCGGATCTCATGCTCGCGCGACTCGCGCATGCCGGAGCTAAACATAGCGCGGAAGTGGTCGCTTCGCGCCGCCAGGATCGCGCGGTGTGAGTGGACAGCGCGGCCGTCGATGAGGAATGTCACGTCCGAGAAGTCGGAATTATCAATGAGCTGCCGCATGTCGTTCACGTATGAGGACGTCAGCAGCGTTGTCCGCGCCAGTGCCGAAGGGTCCACGAGCGCGACAGTGTGCTCGTTGTAGGACGCGACCGATACCACGCGTTTGTTCTCCAGGACCTCGACCATGCGAGGCAGAGTGACCTTGTTTGTGTCATTGTGACCGAGCTTGCCGTGATCGCCATTGCCCCACGTGTAGACTTCTCCGTCGTCAGTCAAGGCGACTGTGTGACTCCAGCCACACGTGATCTGCACGACCATCTTGTCCTTGAGACTCTCGACCAGCGTCGGCACAGTCTTATTCACCTTGTCACCATGGCCCAATTGACCGTGCTCGCCGCCGCCCCATGTGTACACTTCGCCGGATTCTGTCACGGCCGCTGTGTGGAACCCACCACAGGCAACCTGCTTGACCCATTTGCCGACCAGAGTGTCTACTGCACGAGCGTACAGCTGGTTGTGCTCGGAATGGTGACCCAGACGGCCGAATTTGCCTTCGCCAAATGTGTACACATCGCCGCTTTCTACCACAGCAGCAAGGAATGAGCACTCAGCATGACGAGACTACCGGTACGTGGTTTTACCTGTCAGCGCAGCAGTGTGGAATCCGCAGGCGGAAATCTGCTTGATGCTCTTGCCGCGCAGTTCCTTCACCGCGCAGGGCAGATACTGATGACCATCAGTGGTGCCGTGGCCCGAGACGCCGTTCTCCTTGTCGCCCCAAGTGTACACGTCCTTGTTCTCTAGCAGTACGACTGTGTGGCGACTACCGCAGGCCACCTGCCGCACGTGCAGCCCCTTGAGCGTCTCCACGAGGCACGGTGTCGAGTGACCAGTGTCATTGCCGTGGCCGAGCTTTCCGTACATACCGCCGCCCCATGTGTACAAATCGCCCGAGACTGTGACCGCTGCCGTGTGGTAGCTGCCGCATGTCACTTGGCGGATGCTCTTGCCGCGCAGCTCTTCCACCAGTCGTGGCACAAACTTCCAGCCATTGTCGCCATGCCCAAGCCGCCCGTCGTCTCCTCGGCCCCAGGTATACACCTCGCCCTCATCTGCATCATCACCACCCACGCATCAGAGCTAGACAAGACAGCTTAGGCCAAGTCAGGTTGTCAATGTACCTGTGAGAACGACGGTGTGGCCGCTTCCGCACGCGATCTGCACGATGCGTCGCTCCTGCAGTGCGTCCACGAGCACGGGTCGGTGCTGGTCGCTCGTGTCGCCCAGACCGAGTTGACCGTCCTCGCCGCGCCCCCAGCTATAGACTACACATTCACATAGAGACACGGGCCTGGTGAGCGCACAGAGATGGAGCAGCGCGCCGTAGCTCCTGGGCACGGACCTGTCATTTCTGTCGCGTGTTCCGGACTGAAGACTCTTCCCCACGCTTTTTCCCAGTTTCTTGGACCGGCTGGTTTCTGTCGGTCTGATATCGCGCTTTTACGGATACTTAGGTGTGGTTTTACGGATATTGAGTTTACAATCGCGAGTAAAAGCTTGCATGAGAACCACGACGGAACATTTGCGCTGTTTATTTGGAAAAACAGCAGCTGATTGGCTGGAGAATAGAGCAACATTCAGTAAATATGAGAATTGCCAGAAACAGGTTGATAATAAAACAAATGTTTCAGGACAGGGTGTATGACGCTTGCCTTCAAAGATCGCGGCTCTACGACTCTATGAGACTGGATGGGGACCGCGTCTTGCGTGCGTAACTGAGGAGTGGGAATGCTGCAAAAGGATTGGACGTCTGTGTGTATGGCTTCAGGTGCACTTCCGGAAGAAGAGCCAGTGTCGTATCGAAGACTAAAAGAGGGATCTCATTGATCCGATCTTGGATCTTGATCAGGAACCATGGATTTGCCAATCATGAGATTATTTCGAGCGCAAGAAAGCGAATCAATTAACTGATTGTGATACCACGGCCCAGCTTTGGTTCAATTCATCATGATTTCAATATATGTTCAGATCCAGAATTTGTGATAACTCTATTTCTTCTGGAAGAAATTCAACAGAGTGGTTCGAGCTGCCGGCGATTGCTTCAAACGAGATGATGACGCCGTACTGCTGGACGACTGCGCTCGATTCTTTTTCTTGACGCTTTGGGTGGCTGGTGTAGTAGGAGTACTGGCATTCCTGGCTTGATGTGAGGGCGATTTCTTGGCGAAGAAATGTGGGGATTCCACCGAAGCAGCCGGGCGCGAGTGCTTGTTCACAAGATCACGCAATGACGTTGCTTTCGTTGAATCAACAGATCCCATTTCATCTGGGGCTGATCTCTTGCGGGTAGCACATGTAGACACTTGCTCTAACAGCGAGTGCGCAATCTTCTTCGGTGGTGGAGTTGTCATCACCGTCTGAGCACCAGAGCTGTAAGATTGTAACAGATTTTGCATCGAGCGCACCTTATTCCGAGCTTGCATATTTTGCCTGCGTTTGATCGCCTCAGGGTCAGGCGATACGACACGCTCTTTTCGACGTGGAGTGTTCGCTGTTGCAGGCAGCAGCAAGTTGCCTTCTTCGTCTTCCTTACCACCATTTGAATCAAAAGACGGCTCCGCTGTTGTGCTTTCCTGAGGTGTCTGACTTGTTGATATGGCGTGTTGGAAGCTGCTGTTGGATCGTGGTTGAAGATCGCGAGGACACACGAGTCCTTCATATATCTGCGCCATGAGTTCTGGAGACTGAATGGTCCCGAGAAAGCTGTCAGACTGAGATCCAATTGCATGCAGATCCAGTGCGTCGGCACATTCAGACAACGCTTCGGGCGGAATGGTGACCCCCAGGGAGGCACATGCACGTTGGAAAATATCAGGAACGCAGTGTTCATCGTTCGAATCGCTCAAAAGCGCACAGACTTGGCGCTTTGGGTCGAAAACAACGTGATGGTAAAAAATACTCTCGGCTTGGTGGAAACGCTCTGCGAAATTTGGCGGGATGCTCGTGCCCGAGGAAGCGAGTTTGCTGAGGATTCGCTGCACGCGCAAATGGCCAGGCGCCCCACGAAACTGGAAAACGTGCTTGAGCGCGGTCTTACGAGCAAAGAATTGCAGTGAGCTTAGAATAGTCCACCACATACACAATGAAAGCAATCGTACCGCAATGCCAATATTAGGGAGCGAGTCGAGAAAGTCGCATCCGGCAAATACGCAGGTCTGCACAAACATGCGCGAGGCGTCCGGCTCGCCAGTTGTGAGATGGTGCATCTTTTTCAGAAACGCATTCGCTATGTAACAAAGAGAAAGCGTGAATAGAATCAGCGAGTAGGCGACATGGTGGTCGTCAAGAGATCATCGCACTGGTCGACTTGCTGTTTTCGTGGATGATTGAACGTGAAAGCACCTGGAAGGAATAGGCAAATGAGTATCTAGGTAGAGACAATCTCACTGTCTTGGCGCACCTGTATGTCGCCAGAGTCATCCAGCTTGAAGAGCACGGGACTGTCTACTTTGCACGCTAGGCAGTACACCAGTACATCCGAGTCTTCGGTGACAATTGCTGAAGTCAGGCCTTGCTTGCACATCCAGACCATCTAGCGATACTGCTCATTAGAAACTGATCCATTTTCTCTGCGTAATAACAATGGCTACTGTTTACCTGAGCATCAGATTCAAAAGGCGCGACAACAAAATCGACGTTGGCCTTGCGAAGCTCTTCGAACACGCGAGTGAGGATGGCTGGAGTGATCGAGACAGACTGTAGAGGAACTGAATCAGTAAACAGGAAGAGTCGAACCGAGAAATGAACATCACTTGCCTTTTGAAAAAATTGCTCGGCAGCATTCATTGCTGTTTGACGTGCTAGACCCTGCGAACGCTGCGCCTGGGCCAAGCATTCATGGCCACGCTGGCGATTTTTGTGCGATTCACTCTGGCGCTTCGCATTTGTGTTGGCCTACGATCCGCCACAAAGGCATTGAGCCTCCAGTCCACTCCAGACTGGTTTGGTACAACGCACTTTGAGCGGCAGGCGCTGGCCGTCAAATACGAGCTGCACGCTCTGGATGCCACACGTCTTCAGCAACGCTACTTTGCGCAGCATGTATCTAACATACGCGTCTGTGGGGCGGCCCGTGGCCAGATCCAGGGCGCATCCATAGCAGCTACAATGCAAGAGCGCGAATGGATACAAAGGCACCACCTCACCACCACTCCATTGAAGGCAGCACGTACGCCTTGTGCAGCCAGGAAAGCGCGTCCACCACCAGACGCTGGCCCTGGAATTCCCGCAAGTGCGTGGTCTGCACCGCGTCCTGCAGCTGCCGGAGCAGGCCGTCGACGCCCATGAGCTCCTCACGCAGTGAATGACGCGCCGGCCTCTATTAAAGCGTTCCAAATGTAACCCTACTCCTTCTTCGTACATGAATTTACTCTATTTTTAGTGTTGAGTGAGTAAGTAGGTCAATCAATTATCACGTCAGTTTTTCCAGCGAAACCCAGAGGGTGGACCGTAAAGAGCCACACGTATCCGAGCGAGAAAACTTTAGGCTTTGGTCATCTCACACTCCTATAGTATAAATGTATGCATATCGCTTGATGGGTAGGCATCCGTTATGGTGATAAGCTCACTCACATCGCTGGTGACGAATGTCGGTGTCTGATTACATCACTGCGTCACCGGCCATTACGCAGCAGTACCGTGTTTTTGCAATTAGTAAGTAGGTCGGCTGGACCAATTGGGTCCACTTCAGTCGCGCTGGCACACTGTACCGCCGGGTTCATTAGCTCAATCAGCATGCAGAGTGCGAATGCCAGCGGCGGCACCAGAGGCGGAGGCGGCTACGGAGGCGGCCAGCAGCAGCCTCAGTTCGCGTCGTACCTTCAGCCTCCGTCAGCTGGCGGCGGAGCAGATGCGGAGGCCGACCTGCCGTCGTCGCTACCGTCCTACATGCCCACAACGACAAATACCGGGGCTGGCGGTCGGCCTCCATACGGCTTTGACATGCTAGGACGCGCCACACAGCCTCTTGCGCGGCAGGAAGAGATGCAGCACCCGTATTTGGCCGCGGCTGGTAGCTCCGCGGGTGATAACGGACAGCCGACAAAGCGTCAAGCGCCCATGGGTCAGTGGAAAACGCCCCCGCAGTTCATGTACGCACCTTCTTCTTCAGCGTCGTCGTCATCGTCATCACGCCCGTCGTCAGCGGGCGCAGTGGGTAACCAGCCGAATCGAGACAGCGGACGCAGCAGTCCGTCATCTGGTATGCGTAGTATGACGTTCCAAGATGGCAACGCTGCCACCGCCTTATACGCGATGCCTCCGGGATTGATGGACGAAGAACAGCAGCAGAAGATCAAGAGACAGGAGATCGGCGGGATCTCGGCCGCGCAGTTTGCCGCCAGCACAGGCGGGTTGACCATGGACGCTACACTGTTGGCTCGCGTGAGTGGCACGGACCCGTCGATGATGGGCTCGGAAGAGATCAAGCAGATCATGCGCACACCCGACTTGCTGTCTATCTATCAGAAGCTTCAGGAAGAGGACGACAGACGACAGCGGCGCCTGGAACGCAATCGTGCGTCAGCCCGCGTGCGACGCGAGAAGAAGAAAGGCATGGTGGAGACGTACGAAGGAGAGGTCTCGAAGCTGGAGAATTCGCTGAATCTGCTCAAGTCGCACACGTTTGGGTCTGGTCAGTCGTCGCAACTGATCAGTGCCTTGGGTACGTTTGATCAGTGTATTTATTTGCTATCTCCATGTACTGATATTGTTTTGGTTGATTCTAACAGAATACAGCTCTGGGGAGCACCTTCGCCATGCGCTCATGTCCAAGGAGGCTAAAGTGGAGCTCATGGCGCGTATCCTTGGTCAGCACTCTCGCAACACGAATGCGGTGCGTTGGATCATCAATTGATCGATCAATGTCTGGTCGAGTGCTGACTGTCTTTTTGTTGTTCAGATTCGACGAGCTAACTTTGAGAATCAAATGCTGTTGGCTGCGGCCACGGAGGACACTGACCTCGCGGCAGGCTTGCGGGCCCAGCTGAACCTGACAGACGATCAAATGCGCCAGCTGCAGGGCATGGCTCACTATGTACACGACGAGGCACGAAAGCTGGATGCCATTAACAAGTGTTTCTCTGCGCTCCGTGCGCACGACTGGCTGTTCTTCCCTGGCATGGAGGTACGCTCTCATAGATCCCAAGCCGATTGACTTGCTGATGATGACTTGTCTTGTTTCACCAGACTATTCTTCATCAAACACGCAATACCATGACGTCGCAGCAATTTCAGCGGTTCCTGTCGTGGACGTCTGACAATCGCCATGTGATCGAGAGACTCCAGGTACAACTCTTTGTGTCTGTTGCTGTGAAGTGAACAAAATGGCTGAAAAGAGTGCTTGTATCAGGTACTTCCGACGTCTTCGGTGTCGCCATCGGAGCAAGATCTTGCGTTTGAGTTTCATGAGGATTGAGAGTATGTCGAGTGATCGAAGATCCGTCGTCGTCGTCGTCGGGTGTTTGCAGTTGGAAGAAAGGAACAACGGAGAGAACGGTTATGTGTCCATAGAAGGCCAGTGTGGCAAGCAGGAAAGCTGAGTAGGGAGGAAGAAACGACTGGATCCGATGCACACGACGTGTGCGTTTTGGCTATAAGATTTACGTCTGCAATAATCCCTTCCTCTGCAGCGTCTACATCTCCAGAAAGTTCTTCATCATGACCATGCCGTCCTCGGTCAGAATGCTTTCAGGATGGAACTGCACACCCTCGATCTTGAACTTCTTGTGTCGCACGCCCATGATCATCGTGCTGTCCTTGACCGTGGCCGTGACTTCGAGCTCATCCGGCAGCGTCTCGGGAAGCCCCACGAGCGAGTGGTATCGGATTGCCGTGAACTCGCGGTTCATGCCCTTGAAGAAGCCCTTGCCGTCGTTGGTCATGGTCGACTGCTTGCCGTGGAAGATCTCGCCAGCATGGCTCACAGTGCCTCCGAATACCTCGAACATGCACTGCAGACCTGTCCGCATCAAAACACATCATTAGGGTCTTAGCCAATGCAGTACGTGGCACCAGGCGATAAACGCACCCAAGCAAACGCCACCAATGGGGATCTTGCCGCCGAATTCGCGGATGACGTTGCACGAGATGCCGGCGTCACTGGGTTTGCCAGGGCCCGGAGAGATCATGATGCGGTCCGGATTCAGCTCGCGGATCTCATCGATCGTGATCTTATCGTTGCGGCGCACGTCCACATCTGCTCCAAGCTGTGCCAAGTACTACAGAGTCACAATGAATGAGTCAGACAGAACCTGATCACAGCCATTCGCAGTGGGCAGCGCTTGCGCATTGTACAGATACAGCGGACGAAGGAACAACAAATAGCCGGGCAGAAAGCTCACCTGGAAGATGTTGTACGTGAAGGAGTCGTAGTTGTCGATGAGCAGCACGCGCGTTCCAGTCGTCATGGCGATGCTGCTGGTCTTGCCGGCCCCAAGCGATGTGCTTGTTCGCGGCACGTTCTTGTGTGCACAAACGCAATTCGTACCTAAATGGATACCATCTGTACAGTAGCTAATAGATCATCACATGGTGCAAATATTCGTTTATCGTATCAAAATAAGGTAGGAAGCGAGCAGAGCGTGACACATAAGTTCGGCACGCGTGCAAAGAACGCACAGACCGAGGAGCTCCGGAAGTGAAGATGCGGGTGGGAATGCGCGCTCGCTCCATCGGCTCGTGTGGCTGTGGAAACGCACTCACAGCTCTGTGCATTGGATGGATACTGTAGCTTCCTACGACCGTTGGCGTGATCCTGTTCATGCCGCTGCTGTGGTTTCTGGGTATCGTGCTCACGCCCGCAGGAGAAGCCGGCGGACTGTTCAGCATGTCCGTAGCCGAGTACGTGACTTTGCGCACGAGTTGGAGATCGTTGGGCGCTGGAAAGATGAACTTTTGTGATTTACGTGCGATGTAGCGCCATCCTGGTTCACATCCGCCCGTGGGTGTACGTGACCGCAGGCTTCTACCATCCGCATTTGCTGCAGGTTCGTCACGAATCCCTATATTGCGAGCTTTGATGCACTGACAATCTGCTTGGACACGTATTGCAGCTGCTCTTCGTATTGCCGCTTACGTTCGCGCTCGCCAAACGAGTGGAGCCAGAGCTGGGAGCCATGAACACGCTGCGCTTGCTGCTCATCGCCAACGTTGGCGCCAGCTTCACCATCTTTGTACAAATGTTCAGCCTATATATCATCTTCCGCGAACCAGCGTATCTGTACGTCCACGCTTTGCCCAAGTTCTTTGTATCGCTCAGCTTACGTCTTCAGCTTCAAACAGGAACACGGGACTATCAGGCTTTACTGGTGGCATCACAGCTCTGCTTGTCGCGTTCATGAAGCCAATGCCTCACGCTATAGCTCCAGCTATCCCTGGAGTCAAGTTACGCGTACGTGTAATGGCCGTGCACCGCTGAGGTGTAATTAAAGTGTGGCTAATGTGTCGTCGTGCGTATACACAGTTTTATCCATTGCTAGCGATGCTCGTTTTCTCGGGCTGCTCGACGTTGGCTTTGATGACGTCGATGACTGCGTTCCGAGCAGCTTTACTGGGAGCTGGCCCTTACTCCGTGTACGGAGGCTTTTTGGGCTGGTACTACCTCCGTTTCCTCAACAAAAACAGTCTCACCAAGTCAGTCGGAGACGTCTCGGATGACTTCGCCTTTGTGGTGCTCTTCCCAGACTTTTGCACGTACGTGGAAACCAAAGCATACTACGCACTGATGCCATTGAACTGACACCTATGCTACGTATTAACACACAGACCGGTCGTCGGACCGTTTGCTACGTTTTGCTTCAACGTGACCCAGCTCTGTGGCTTTTTCAAGAACCGCTCGAAGATCACCAACACGACAACACCATTGCCTGTTATCGCGGTACGCACTTGCAGATCCTCTGACGATATATTGTGGAGCATTGATGATCTTCTTTGCTGGATTAGAACATGAGCGAAGACCCGATTGCTGAGCGCCGAAAGTAAGCACATTGTTGTGCCACCGTACGTCTAGCAAGTAGCTGCATACTTACTCTTGTATCTTGGGAATGCAGAGTGCGTGCCATGAAGGCGCTAGATGAAAAGCTGGCCAAGCTCGCTCATGCACGAGAAGAGTCTGCTGGTGGTATCTCTCGCTCAGTGTTGCTATCGACGACGCTCGACGCCGAAGAGGAGGAATAGCCACGCCAATAGCTGTCGCTACTACCTTCCATTGTTCGAATGAATGGAAAATGAAAGGTCTTGGTAGTTGCAACCCCGAACGATGTCCGAGATGGGTTTATGAAAATACACTGCGTAGTACCACTAGTTTGTATGTGCACGAACTATCGCGAATTACTGGAAAGCGGATCGCGTAATGATCCGGTATCTCGATACAGTAGTGTGTACACTGCTACGCGAGCTATTTGGATCAATAAGCACAAGGTAGTTGTACGAGTCGAGTTCTGTTACAGGCGCAACAATTCGCATTTCCTCCTTTCGTGATCAAATAAAAACACAGAAACGCAAGGTGTTCAGGTTGTATTGAGATGGCACACTTTCCTGAAGATCCTGCTCCTCCCTCGTGCTGTGCAGTGCGGATTCAAGCGGACGCTTTTGTGACGTGATCAGGCTTAATTGAACAGCATTGACACCGACTTCTTGCCGTGGATGTTCTGGATGGCTTGCGCCACTAGCGGGGCGATATCGAGCTGCACGATCTTCTCGTTGCCCTTGCAGCTTTCCGGCAGAGGCGTCGTGTTCACCACCACGACCTCCTTTAGCGCCGAGTTCTTGATCTTTTCACTGGCTGTGCCGTTAAACAGACCGTGCGAGGCAAACGCGTACACGTTGCGGGCACCGTGGTCGACCAGATGCTGGGCGGCCTTACATAATGTGCCGGCCGTATCAATCATATCATCCACGATGATGCAGTCCGAGCCTTCGACGTTGCCGACGAGATCCATCTTGTCGATCTCGTTGGCCTTGATACGCTGCTTGATAATCATGGCCAGGCCGGTGTTCTGCACGCCGTACTTGCCCACGAGCCATTCACGGAACTTCTTGGCACGTGCGACACCACCGGCATCGGGCGATACCACGACCGGGTTCACGAGCTCGTGGTTGCCAAAGTAGGACACGCCCACGAGACCGCCGTCGAGGTTGTCTACGGGAACGCGCGGGCCGAAGAAGCCCTGGATCTGACCGCAGTGGAGATCCACAGCGATGACTCGGTCCACACCCATGGCTTCCAAGAGGCGCGCCACATCAGCGGCCGAGATGGGCACACGTGCAGCCATCTTGCGATCCTGACGAGCATAGCCGTAGTACGGAATGACCGCAGTAATGCGACGAGCCGACGAGCGACGCATAGTGCTGACCATGAGCAGCAGCTCCATCAGGTTCTCGTTCACGGGCACGCAGGTCGGCTGCACGATGTACACGTCCTTGCCGCGCACGTTCTCGTGGACCATGACGTTGACCTCACCGTCGGCAAATCGTTCAACCGTTACCTTGCCGAGCTGCACGCCCACGAGCTTGGCCACGTTGTTTGCCAGCTCCGTGTTGGCATTGCCGCTGAAGATTTTAAGACCATTGACCTTGGGCTGCTTCAACACAGTGGCCGCGCGCGGGTAGTCCACGACGTCCTGCTCAGCGCGCGCCGTCTGCTGCTGGCTGCCCAGTGTGAGGCCGAGGCCGAGACAGGCGGCAGCCGTGGCTGTGCTCGTGAGCTTGCGTTGCCGGGCGACGAACTGGCGGAACATGCTACTTGCTGGTCTGAGGCGATCCGCCGACTGGTTGTGGTGAATGTGATCAGTCAGAGAGCTTTTTGGCCTCAATACTGGCCCCTGCGAGCACCACGCACGCAAAAAAACTGCGTTCACCCAACGTGCACGACTATTGATTATTCAAAAACCCAAAATCACCCACGCATTTGTTTGCATGGGTGAATCCCATGAATAAAGATTCGTACTTTGCGTGATGTGGAACAGCGCGCCAAAGCAAAGGGGGAAAGCAGATGAATCCACCACCAGCGCCGAGCAAGAGAAGCGGCGCGGAAAGACGATTGGAGAGCGAATACGGGTCTTTCATGGAGACAACACCCACCAGTAGGTACTCCAGCAGTAGCGATGCGGTCATGACATCTGCGACAACTTCTGCAGCAGCAACAGGCTCCAACAACGACAACACCGAAGATCCGTTGACACCGCAGTCACGATTGGCGCTCAACACGACGCTCTCGACGCTGGCTTCTACCACGACAATGCACGACTACCAACCCAGCGCGGCGCTTGCGAGTGCGCGCTCGTATCTGCAGTCTGAGATTCAAATGAACAAGAGCCGCACCAACACGACGCCGACTGCAAGCAGCACGCCTCAGACAGGTTTCGAGTCCGAAAAGCACCCGCTGTCGCCCCACAAAGCGCTGCTGCATCTCATGGAATCAGTTGAGTTTCAAAAGAAGACAGAGGCTGCGAAGGTGGGCACCAAGGCTGGCACACCGAGCAGCGCGACTATGAGCGTTGGTGGTGGTGTTGGCACCGGCGTCGCTGGATCTGGGATGAGCGGTTTCGGTTTGACCTCGACCCAGCATGTTGCATCAAGTAGTATTGCTGGAGTACCACAAAATACTGGGAGATCATTTGCAGCACGTTCAGTGTCGACTTTCGGAGGTGTTAGCAGCGCCAGCACGTCGGTGCAATCAGCGTATGCTTCTCGCCATGATTCGATGCTTGCAGCTCGCGAGAAAGAAAAAGAGCGGTCTCGCTGCGGTGCCGAAATCATGTACAACGCGCTCATTCGTTTGCGTTTGAACAACCACCAATGTCTTCGAATCTCTGCATCTCGTTCAACCTCGTCCAGAACTTATAGACCCACGTTGCGAATTGATGTTGGCGGAAATGGACTCAATGGCGATGATGATCAAGTATTTGTGCTCTTGAACGGTATCATGCACTCGGACTCCAGACCTGTTCATTATTCGGATGTCGTGGCGTTGTACTGTGTTGCTGGTAGCTGTCGAGGCCGCTTTCTGTCTGTGGATCCAGTCAAGCATGTACTCACCACTAAGAAAGGGCCAGTGATATCGAACCACGAAAAGTGGCGTATTATCAATCCAAACATTCCTGCAGACGCACGAGAAGAAGGTCGTTACGGAGATACTAGCCGACACTCCTTCACAGTGGACGCAAGTGGGAGATTGCAAGATTCTTTTGTTTCAGTCAATTCGACAAAAATGCATTGGGACCAGCAGAAAGTAATTACGACTAGCGACAAGGTTCTGCTGAAAATGGTCAGCGCCGATTTGTTTTTGTCAGTTTGTGAAGACGTATCGGATCCGCTGAGTGTGCCGAAAGTAGTGCTTATCAAGGAAAACGATGGAATGAACGATTGTCTTCAGATTTGGGAGCTTACTAAATCGAATATCCCGTATGACCCAAGCTGGAACCGTGAACGTGAGTACCTTACGGGAGATGCTTTAATGCGCACTTTGCCCAAGCGCCAGGATGCAATGGACACACATGACCTTAACTTGGCACCGTTGTCGACTTTTCCATTGCCGGTACAGGAGCGACTCATCATGGATGATCTTCTGTATGTATTTTTTGGTGTAGAAGGGCGATACATCAAGCTGGATGTGGATGAAAATCACATTGATGCGAGCAAGGCAGTGAGAACATTCAAATTTAGCTTTGAAAACCAAACAGGGTTGGATCCATCCATCTCACAGTTGGCAGCAAGATGTTTTGTTATGGGCGAGTATTACCTGAATTTGACTTTGTATGTGGAGCAATTTTCGCGATACGAGTACGGCCAAGTGAATCATGCATTTTGTGCAGCTCTCAAAGTGATAATCAGGGAGTACACAGTGATTATGGGACAACTTGAGTATCTAATGAACTCATCACCGGACAAAGGATCAGGACCATTGACGCTTCAGAAAATGTGGTATTATGTACAACCAAGTGTTGCAACACTTGGGATGTTGAGCAAGTTGATTGATGCATGTCGAAATACAATCGGTGGTGGTTCATTGCTTACTCGAGTACAAAATATGCAATCGTCGTTAGCAGGTGATGTAAAAGCGTCAGAAATGTTTTCTTTTCTTCTAGAAAGGGCGAGTGTTCCGTACCTGAAAATGGTGGAGCGTTGGATATACCATGGCGAACTCGTCGATCCCTATGATGAATTCATGATACGTCGTGATGAAGATATCGACCAAGACGATTTGCACGAGAACCCATACTCCACATATTGGCAAGACCGTTATACTCTCCGTGAATCTCAAGTCCCGCGATTTCTCTCTCGTTTTGCGCAGAAAATATTGACGGCTGGTAAATATCTGAACGTGTTCCGCACATGTAACCGCCAGGTAGATTGCCCATTTGCTGGCACAATCGCCTTCGCAGCTGCACGAGAGTATATCTTTGAGGAGCTTATTGACAAGGCTCATGCGTTTGCTAGTCAGACTTTGTTGGATTTGTTCGTTAAAGAGAACGATCTGGCAAACCGCTTGTCTTCGTTGAAACATTATTTCTTGATGGATCAAGGAGATTTTTTTGTGGATTTTATGGATGTGGCGGAAGTCGAATTGAATTTGCGTGCAGATAAAATCTCTCTTTCTCGTTTGGAATCACTACTACATCTGTCGCTGCAGACGTCGACCTGTTCTTCAGACCCTTACAAAGACGACTTGCTTTGCTTTCTTTCACCAAACAATTTGATATCGCAAATGGAAACTATTTATGAGCGAAAACAAAAACTGCCGCATGATTCGCTCACCAACGTTGCAGCATCGTCCATGAGTCACCCAGGTTAGTTTTGCACATCGGCTTGCGCGCTCATCTCTGTTATGTTTTTTTCTCATTTATTTTACTGACGTGTTACAGGTTACAAAGTTATAGATGCTTTCACTTTAAACTACTGTGTCAAGTGGCCTCTAACGCTTGTAATTTCCTGTGGCGCACTCACTAAGTACCAAATGATTTTTCGACACTTATTCTTCTGCAAGCATGTCGAGCGTCGCCTGTGCGATGCATGGCTAAACCATCAGAGCACAAAAGAGCTATCGTTGCGTGCTCTGCTCGGCTCATCATTTTGCCTTCGTCAACGAATGTTGCATTTCCAGCAGAACTTCGTGTACTACATGATGTTTGAGGTGATATCGCCTCGATGGCATTCCTTCCAGAAACAATTGATGACAGTCGAAACAGTCGATGATATTCTCGATCACCACCGTGAATTCTTGGACATCTGCCTTAAAGAATGCCTTCTGACCGATCCGGATTTGTTGCGAGTGCTCACAAAGTTGATGACGGTTTGTATGCTATTTGCGAATAGCATTGAAATTTTCACACGGCCTTATACCTTGGACGAAGAAACTATTAAGGCAGAACGAGAAGCTGAACGTGATCGACGGGCGGAAAAGAAAGCTCGCGAAGAAGCGGATGCAGCGCTTGCTAGACATCGCGACCACAGTACCGGAAATAAACGGAAGAAACCTGGAAGTGGGCTTAAACGTCGCCAATCTTCGCAAGTAGACATGCGCCGCGCACGAATTAATGAACTTTCGGATCATGTAAAGCTTGCCTTGACCGATACTGATGCCAATGGAGAAAACGCACATATGCGGAGAACCAGAGATTTGGAGAATCAGTTTGATTCACTTCTTGCCGAATTCATGCAGCAATTACTTCATCGTTCACTTTTGCAGGTAAGCCAAAATAACCTGCCACTCGGTTTTATTGATCTGTTCTCATTTGTCTCCGTGCGTAGCACAACTCACACCTCTCGAATTTGTGCACGCGGTTGGATTATAATGGTTTTTACACGAAGTAATTAGTCTACGTTCTAGACTTTCCGGTAACTTTCAACACAAACAAAGGAGCGACACTTTTTGTCTATCCAAATTCATGTTTGCGCTTTACCGCTCAAGCCACTGATTTATACCGGTTTGGAATCGCATCACGAAGTCATGAAGAGTCGCGATCCATCTTTTTGCGATCTTGTGTCGTGATTTTCATGTTCCTTTCGTTGTACGGGAATGGTTTCAGCTACTACTCGGTTCGCGCTCGTGCTACTACTCTTCTTAGTATCCAGTCATGGAGTCGTAAGCAAATTGCTGACAGTTTTAGTGCAGCCTGTGGCTTCTACGGCCGGTGAACCGCTCACGCTACAGCCCGTCGTCGCACTCACAGATGACAGCGGCAATATTTTGACGACCGAATCCCTGGGCACAGTATCTGCACGTATCGGCGTGAACCCAGTGCGATATGCAAGCGTCCAGCCTCAAGGCATCTCGTTTGCAATCACTAACGGTGTGGCCAGGTGCTCCGGTCTGTCTATAAACATGGCATCTACGGGATATACTATCGTTCTCGAGTCGATATATCATGGTGTGCGTGTGGAGACCGCTCCGTTTGATGTACTCGTTGGATCAAGTTACTCGCTGCAAATTGTAGCCGATATTAGTACTGCTTATGGCGGCGTCGCGTTTTTGCCACAGCCGGCAGTCGCAGTTGTCGATAAGGGTGGTAATATTGTCACTGGGCAAAATACCGGAACAGTGCGGCTTGAAATCTTGCACAATCCTTCGGGTGGTCACTTACTACCGGCGGCCAACTATAATGTTACGATCGGCGGCGGAATGGCTAAGTACCAAAGCATGTATATCGATGTGGCTGGCTCTCCGTACTCGTTGCGGTACACGACTGATCTGAATTTACCTGGTGGATCAGCAGTTGACACAAATCCGTTCACAGTTGCGGCAGGTGCATGCAGCGACCTTATACTGGTGGCTTCGCCCGTAGGCGCAACAGGTGGCAAAGCATTTGGTATCCAGCCAGTCGTAAAACTTGTTGATGCCGGGAATAATACCCTTTTTAGTGATAGTTCAAGTGTTGTTCACGTAGCGATCGCATCCAATCCTTCTGATGGTAATATCGCACCAATATCCATGCTAGAGATGCCTGTTCGTGATGGCACAGCGACGTTCCGAAGTTTGCGTATCGACAAAGCTGGCAATGATTACTCCCTCATGTTCACCCTCTACATCAAGAATCCTGGAGTTAATACGTACACCAAGACAGCGGTAACAAAAACGTCGCCGCCATTCAACATTGCCGTAGGATCTTCTGTCACCTTAGCGTTCGAGTGGAATATCTCCAACGGTGTTCTTGACGGTCAGCCGAACGAGAATCAACCGGTTCTCGCGATCCTTGATTCTGGTGGAAATGTCGTTTCATCCATCATAACTGGCAGCGTGACAGCTACTATGGTTCCGAGTGCAGCGCTCTCGTCTTCCATCATCGTGGATACGTCAAACGCGCCAATATTGACGATTACAAGGGTAGATGCGTTGACAAACGCATCGTATCCGATGCCCTATGGAGTGGGCTATTTATTCTCATTGACTGTGACGTTCTCCGATGACGTAATGGTATCTGGAGTACCAACACTCGCACTTGCCACCTCTCCAGCCTCCGGCCTCAGTGGGATCGCCGAATGCGCCACGCTAAACATGTGGACCACGACGCTCGTGTTTCGATATGATATTGTGCTTTCAGATGGAACCACTCAGCTCAACTACGCGTCGACAGCCGCCCTGTTGCTCAATGGTGGCACCATCACGGATCGCAATGGCAATACACCAGTATTGACTCTGCCCGCCTTAGCTTCATCCAATTCTTTGGCTGGTACGAGTACTGTCATAATCGATACAACAGCACCAGTTATCACATCAGTCACTTGTGCTTCTCCGGGTGATGGCGATTATGGTACGGGGGAGAGAATTTTTCTTCAAGTCCTATTTTCAAGACCTGTGACGGTCTACGGGAGTCCGCTGTTGCCAATGGCGCTCACAACCGTCGGTGTGATAGGCGAGAGTGTGAGGAATGCGATTTTCACGAGTGGAAATAACACCAACACGCTCGTCTTTCTCTACGTTGTCCAAAACGGAGACGCTATGGCCACGCTCACGACCCGGCTGGATGTCACAGCCAACATCAATGTGAACGGTGGCTACATCAAGCACTACTCAACTCGTCCGACAACTGCTGCAGATGTTACTATGGTGACGTCGCCTAATAATCTTGCCAGCCGACAAAGCATCACGATCGATACATCAGTGCCCGTGGTGGACGCCAGTGTGGGCGTTACCTCAACGACAACAAATGGCATGTACGCTCCTGGAGACACCATATCCATCCTTGTTACGTTTACAAAGCCCGTTATTGTTCGTGGATATCCTCGTTTGTATCTCGAAACAGGTTCGATCAAACGCCCGGCTGGGTATTTCTCGGGGAACGCATCCAAAATCCTCAAGTTTATATATACTGTTTCATCTTACGATACACACAGCGCAACGGGCAATGCACATTTGAACTATCGTGATGACGATGCCATCGATTTGAACAGTGGGAGTATCACAAGGCTGATCCAAAGTGGATCTGCGTCGGCTGACGCGTTTTTATCGCTCGCTGCTTGCACATTGGCTCGGAAATCGCTTCAAGATAATGCTCAGATCGATCTCAGCGGCCAACCGGCCTCTGTTTTGGCACTGACGATCCTGTCGGCCCCATCTACGACGGTCTCACGAGGAAACGTAGTCACAGTCTCGATCAGTTTTTCGTCAAAAGTGACAGTCAATACAACGCTCGGAAAGCCGTCACTTCAATTGGCTGTGGGTACGTCCGATCGTCAGGCGATTTATACCTCAGGCAGTGGAACTCAAGCTTTATTATTCAATTACGAGGTAAAGCTTGGAGACCTTGCAACCGCAGGTCTTGACTATCGGACCACCTCCTCGTTGATATTGAATGGAGGAACGATTCGAAAAACTTCTCGCAATCCCATTCAAGATGCCTTCTTGATTCTGCCTGTGCCCTCGCTTGCCCTCGCTTCTCCACCTGTGATTGTAGATCGAACCTACAGCTTCACGACAACCATTCAAAGCCTGACAGCAGATGTACCCGCTGGTGAATACGGATCTTACCAAGTCATCACATTGACAGTCACGTTTTCGGACGAAGTTTCAGTCGATGGTCTGCCGACCCTGCATTTGAATACAGGCACACAGGCCGAGTTTCTAGGTGGTAGCGCCACCAGTGCGCTGAGCTTTATCTATGTCGTCAAGGACAACGACTACACAGCCAGTCTCGACAAATTTGACGACGCAGCGCTGGTTTGTGTTACTCCATGCTCGATTATCAACTACAACTCGGTTGCTGTTGATATCTCTATGACTGGTATCTCGCTCTCTCCTGCCAACATTATCATTGCTACAACAGCGCCGACAGTAGTGAGTGTCTACTCGCCAACACTGGCATCCCAAGTGAACAGCAACTCATTTGTGGTTGGCGACGTCATCCAGATCATCGTTGAAATGAGTCTGGAGGTTTTTATTGACCCGCCGACGACCGACCAACCTCTCAAAGCCCCTCTATTGATTCTCAACACAACAACGGATGGGCAGCCCGTGCTTTGTGTCGGCTACGCCAACGGCAATCGCAAGCTGTTGTTGTTTTCTTATACGGTGCAATCTGGTGATATTCAAAGTGATCTCACTTACGTGAACGGGGATTCTTTGACACTCAACAATGACCAGTGCGCAATCAAGCGATTTTCCACCACACCAAGAACTGATGCCGTGCTCACACTGCCAACTCCGACGCCACTTGGGCAAAACAACAACCAGGTTCTGAACGTCAACACGACACTAGTTCCGTCGATTGTCGGGGTCACTTCCTCCAAGGCAGACGGTCTTTATCGCTGCGGTGATACGATTGACATCATTGTTACGTTCACGCAAAATGTGGTGGTGCTCGGGAGTCCGTTTCTGTGGCTTGACCTGGGAACCAACACACCAACAGCCAACTACACAAGTGGGAGTGGCGGTCTCGCGCTTACATTCAGCTATACCGTGCAAGAGGGCGATTACACGATGGACATGGAATACATTGATGGACACTCACTTGACACGAGCGCTGACACAGACTGGATCTTGCAGCGCTCGACGAATCCGACCACAATTGCCAATACAGATCTCCCGTATCCGTACACGCAGAACAGTTTGAGCTTCAACAAGAACCTCCAGATCAATGGGCGAAAGCCTCGTGTTGTCTCAGCCACGTTTACCTCCGCAGACGGCACTTACGGTGCAGGTGCTCAGCTGGCGATGCAGATTACTTTCAGCTCTTGTGTCGTGGTGGATACAAGCACCAACACTGTGCCACTGCTTCGATTTCAGCCGAGTCCAAGTGAGACGCAGATCATCACTCGCTATGCGACATATGTGGGTGGCAGCCCAGGAGTCAGTCTGCGCTTCCAATACACCGTGCAGACAGGCGATACGGCGGCCGATCTGGATTATTCCGATACACAATCCATTGTGCTGAATGGGGCACGCATTCTCACGTGTACGGCCACTGGTGTGGCTCCAGTCCAAAGTGCTGATTTGCATTTGAATCCACCGGGCGGACAGCTGCTCGGAACAACCAGTAAAGCGATCACATTTGGCCGAGTGACTTACTCAGATCTGCTGGTGGACCGGCTTGGAAACGAGTATATCGTGTTATTTCGGACCCAAGTGGGCTCCTTAACGCTCGAGGCAGCTGCGATGTTTGATGTGAAGTATTCTGCTGCGTACGGGCTCCGGTCGTCTCCGTTCGCGAGCGGAGATTCTCTCGGTTCAAGTGCTGACGTGTCTGGCGACACACTTGTTCTCGGTGCACCACACGCTAAAGAGCCACAATCGGCCATTCAAATTGTTACAGCGACGGGCGCCTCCACAGTTTACGTCGACGAGATTCAGATCATTCAAACGACTGCGAAGCAGCGGCCATCTATTCAAGAGGTCACGAGCAGCGCGGCACCTGGTGAAACAGTCGGAGGGTGGTTCTATCTGCAGTCTGGAGTAGTGCGCACACGCAAGCTCTACTACAACTTCGATGCCGCGCAGATTCAGGTGGCTCTCGAACTCGATCTGGGCTTTGGCCTCGCCACGACCAAAGTGACACGAACTGAGAACACTTACTGTTCATGCAACGAAGGTTATGTCTGGAGCATTACGTTCCTGTATGTTGAAGGCCCGCTGGCGGCACTTGAAACCATTTCCAGCTCGCTCACTGGGCGTGCTGCCACTGTGGGTGACGGCCAAGGCGCGAATCAAGCTCGCGTCGTGATCGAGTCCACAGCTATTACTGGGTTCTATACGTTGCAACTTGGAGCTTTGGTCAGCCATAATATCCGATATGATGCTAGTGAAGACGAACTCGCACTTATTATTGCACAGGACCTATTAATGCCAGTACGACGGGTAACTCGATCTGGACCGACAGGCTTGCAAGGTTACTCGTGGAGCATTACATTCATTGCAAGTAGTGCGCTCTACGACGTCCCACAGTTGACACCACAGAGTGTGGGTCTGCAAGGTTATCAGGCTGTTGCAATCGTTCAGACACTACGAGAGGGACTCGGTCGACTCTCTGGAGTCTTTCGTCTACAGTTCCGCAATGACATTTTCCCAAACGATGAAACGGGAAATATCGCAGTCGACGCAAGTGACTTGGCTATGATGACGGCTCTGAACAAACTGACGTCAATCAATTCCGTGCAAGTCGTTCGATCGACAGCCATGAACGCGTACGGTGGATACTCGTGGACGATTACGTTTGTGCAGGTGAACGCCAAGAATGCTTACGGCCCTGTGGTCGATACCTCCGGAAATCTCCCGGCTCTTGTTCCTGTCACGTCCACGATTATCTCTGGAAAGCCGACAGTGTTGCTACAGGGCACAAACGCGCGAGTAGTTGTTCAGGTCGGTGGGTACCACCTTGCTCCATTGGCTGTTGATGATACGTTTTCGGGGCTTCCTGGAACGAATGCCGGCATGGCATCTGTGTTTGTCCGCGATGGCGGCGTTTGGAAGCAGCAAGGCGGGACATTGACAGGCTCCGATACGCGAGCAGGTGATTTTTTCGGAGCCAGCGTGGCAATTAGGGACGATCTTCTTCTTGTCGGGGCTCCAGGCGCTGCTGTGTTTGGCGATTTCGAGCAACAACGACTGCTGTGTACAGCAGACGGAGGATACTTCCGTCTAAGTTTCCGCAATCAAATGTCCTCTGCGATAGCGTTCAACGCCGACAAGAATACCTTGCAACTTGCGATTGTATCAATCATGTCCATTCCTTATGGATACGTCGAGATCACGACCCCGTTTACGAACCTATGCAGTGGCAACGAGATCACGATCGTGCTTCGCTCTGGTGACCACGGTGATTCAACTGGAGCTATTCACGACCTGGCCATCGATGCTAGCACTTTGACGAATGGACCAGGTGCTGGAAGCGGATATTTACGAGAGTACCATGCTGGAACATTCAAAGATGACGGTGCCGACTCGAAAGGACTTCAGTGTGGAGCTGCATATTTGTTTCGTCGGAATAGCGGAACTGGTGTGTGGAGCCAAGAAACCAAGATGACTCCCCCAGCAGATGAGTTTTTTGTAAACATCAGTGACTATGGATCACACGTCGCTATCTATGATACGTTCGCAGTAATTGGCGCGCCGGGTGCGTACAGCGAAGAGGGTCGTGCGTTTGTGTACCAGTTCAACGCACTCACATCGACATGGAGCCTATTTCAGATACTGTCAGCTGCTCCGTATAGCATCGTGGAAGGCGATCGTTATGGTGCAGCTGTGGCGATTTCCGCGAACCCGGTAAGCACCTTCACGATCGCTGTGGGTGCTCCAGGATACGCTACCGAAACTGGCGCTGTCTTTGTGTTTGATTTAATCAATGGCGTGTTTCGTAACCAACAATTCATCCTTCTGGCGACCCCAGAGCTTCAACAAGGAGACCAATTCGGAAGCTCCTTGGATCTAGATATGCTCACAACATACACCTTGGTGGTCGGTGCGCCACGCAACCAGCTAGCAAACGGATTGGACAGTGGTTTGGTTCTCATATTCACTCGACGAAGTCCTACCGACACGTTTTTCAACCTGCAACAAATCGTTTACGGATCCGATACACGAACGCGAGACCGGTTCGGTACGAGCGTGGCAGTCTCAAGACATACAATTGTTGTAGGGGCTCACGAGCGTTATCGAGGGCCTCGAACAATACGCAAGCCAGTGCAATCTGTCACGACTGGTTGCACTGGTGGAATCATCCAAGGCGGCACTTTCACTTTGAGCTTTAAGCGAGCGATGGCTGCCAGCAATACCGTCGTTCGCGTTGTTTCGCGCGCGTTAGCTTACAACATCGATGCTGATACACTGGAGGCTGCACTAGAGAGCGATTTCCCGTTCGGGAAAATCCTTGTGCACCGAGACGGACCGAGTACTGACAATGGATACACGTGGTACCTCACGTTTGCGGCTGTTACGAGTGCCTTGAATCTGCTCGAGGTGAATGGAACACAGCTGACTGCTGACAGCAAGAATGCCGACATTGAGATTGCGATGGCCTGGATTGTACGCTTTCCGCCGATATTGAGTAGCAACGCGTACGTGTTCACTCGTAATGCAGTTGGTCAGTGGACCGAGCAGATGTCATTGTTTCCTCGCGAGAAGCAATATTTCAGCTGGTTTGGCACGGCTGTTGCAATTGATCAACGCACTGCAATCGTGGGAGCGCCGAACCTAGACACCTATGAAACAGGCATCAACGCCGGCGGTGGATTCGTTTTTGACCTTGGTATTCTCACGCTCGGTTTCGCGTCGACAAGTTACAGCGTTCTCGAAGGAAGCAGTCTTCACCTGTCTGTGCAGAGATGCAGCTACGCAAGCCTTGGCTTCTGTGCGATCGATGTCTCGAGCTCCCCAAAATTATATGTCAATTACGATACAGGCGATGCGTTTTCTGATCGACGATCGAAAAATTACGTACCCGTAATTCCACTTGTCGGTCCGTATCAGAAGCTGTCGATGTTGGAAGCGGTTCCGTTATCCACAGGATCCTTTTTTGCTCGCAATGTCACGGGCCAGGAGCCTTACCCACTCGTGCCTCGCGGGCGGTGGCTAGCAGCTGCAATGACTGGAACTGCGAACGGCCGCAACCAGTACTATGGCAGCTCCCAGAGGCAATCGTTGTGGATTGACAGCGATTACGACTATGCCGGTGAATCTGACTACGCCTCTAGTGTTGGAGAGCTCGTGTTTGCCTTATCGACGGATACGACATTGGGATTTACGATTGTGACCACAGATGACTTTGTTGTTGAAGATCCTGATGAGACGATCATGGTTCGACTCTCACTTCCTGGTGTGTGGCCGACGCTTGGCGGACAACTCTGGTCCACAGTCACGATTAATGACGATGGTGACGGTGGTAGCGGCACGCGATCATACCTCGAGTATCTATCTGCGGGCTCCGCGGGCCAGAGTGGCAGTCAATTCAGTGCAGCTGTGAGTATTTTCTCGGACGGTAATGTCGCTCTTGTCGGCGCACCATTTGAAAAGCAGACAGCGACCAACCAAAACGACAAAGTCGCATGCGGAGCAGTTTACTTTTACGTGCGCAAACTAGGTATGTGGGAATTTGAAAGCAAGAAGACTCCAGCAGATTGCAAGGCTGGCATGCGCTACGGTACTTCTGTTGCAGTCGATGGAAGCCTTGGTACAATATATGCCATCGTTGGTGCGCCTGGTATGGCTTCAGTCTTCATCTATCGACGAGACGGCACGAATTGGGTCCAGGACATTCAGCTCAGTGAGCCCGAAGCGACTTCATTAACGCATAATTATGGAGGTCGGAAATCTGTCAGTATTCATGGAGATGTCGCAGTTGTTGGTGCTTCGGGGCTGGAGAGTGTGTATGTTTATCATCGAGACATGAATGGCTGGGAACTAAACACGCGATTATTTTGCAGTGATCGCGTTGTATTCCAAATCTTCGAGCAAAGTGTGCAGCAAGATTATCAGTTTGGGTTTGCGCTTGATATTTATCGCCGGACGATTGCTGTTGGCGCACCATTCGCTGATAGCGGAGCATACGCGCCGTCCCAGTACCATGATCGAAGTTTCGACAGGCATTATTTCGGAATAGGCGCTGTGTACATTTTCCATCTTCAAGCTCAAGTACAGCAAGTTCAACTATTCACTGACGATCCGATCACAGGAGGCACATTCTGCCTCTCAGTCACGTACCGCGGTGTGCCTGGGACGACGCAAGCGATCTCATATGCTTCCACTTCAACTGACTTGAAATCTGCTCTGGAAGAGATATCACAGCTAAAACTGGTCGAGGTATCGCGCACGGGAACGATTGACCAGGGGTTTGTATGGAGTGTCACCTTTATCGGTCCTATTTTGATTGTTCCGTTGCTCACTCCGACTTGGTTCGGGTATGGCTGTACGGATTGCATTGCATTCACAAGCTCGTACAAAGCCAACCCAGCTAACCAAGTGAGCGTAACTGATGTCACACCCTTGGGAACATGGAAGCAGCAAGCTCGTCTAGTTGCTCCCGATGGTAATCCAGGAGATCGATTTGGTAGCAGTGTGGCTATCAGTGGAGAACAAGTCATCGTTGGCGCCCCAAATTCTCCAGCGCTAGCGACAACGACATGGAATTTCGAAACTGGCGATCTCACTGGCTGGCTGACGACAGGGACAGCATTCGATGCGCAACCTACTTTTGGTGATAACTCATACGCCAGAATCAATGTGTACAGCTTTCACGCATATTCAAGAGAAGGAACTGGCACACGAAGTCTTCATGAGGGTCGATATTGGGTTGGCACTTTCGAAAACCGTCCTGGTGCCAGCAAGCAAACAGCTACGATAACTTCTTGCTCGTTTGGGAATGATCTTCTCTGCAAACTACCATTTTACAAACTCCCTGGAGCGAACGCAGCAGGCACTTACCAAGGCGATGGGCCTGTCGGCACGATGACTTCACAGACGTTTACAGTGCTTGGACCGTGGCTGTCATTCAAGCTTGGTGGCGGGTGCGATATCCGATTGACGTATGTAGAGCTCCTGGTAGATGGAATTCCGTCGAACCTTAGGAGTACTGGTCGCTGTATGGAAGGAATGTGGATCGTGCTCTGGGATCTAACTTCTTACCAAAACCAGACAGCCCAAATACGAGTCGTGGACGCCTCTAGCAGTGACGTATGGGGGCATATCAATTTTGATGATGTCCGCTTTAGTTGGGATCCAACGCAAACCTCCACACCTCGTGCTGGCGTGGCCTACACCTTTCGACGAAAGGCACCGGCTACTCTAGAGCCGTGCGTGAACATAAACCGCATGCTTTGTGACTGGGAATTTCAAGCACGACTAATTGCGAGCGACAAGCGATCAGACGATAGCTTCGGATTCGACGTGACTGTCGATGACTCAACAGGGATTGCTGTTGTGGGGGCTCCTGGTCAAAGAGCATGGGATGCAAACAACACTGAAATGTTTGATCCCTACGATGGATCCTCGATGGAAGGTGTCGGCAGCATATACGTATTCACTCGTGCTGACGAAACGCGAGACGGCAAGGGAATTTTGCTCACTCCGCCGAAGTGGTCACCCAAAGAAGTATCAAAAATGCAGTATCCGAAAAAGCAGCAACAATCTCGCTTGGGGTCTTCGCTCTCGCTAGATCAATATTCGCTACTCGTTGGCGCCCCAGGGTTTTCAACGGCACCGCTTCTGTACCAAGTCGGTCAAGTTTTTGCCTACGACATAGCGTTTGCAACAGTGCAGTTTACATCACCACTTTTTTACTGCGTCGAAGGCAATAGCGATGGGCTCGTGTCACTCACTATCACGCGAGCATCGTCAAATCTCTCATTTCCATTGACTATCGGCTACGCGACAGAAGATCTCAACGCGCAAGCTGTGGATACGCTCAAGTACAAAGCCTGTATGTTAATTCCTGTAACACAGCGCAAAGACTGCTTGGATTATCAGCAGGTCGCCGGGGAGATCACTTTTGCTGCAGGCGAGACTTCCAAGCAGCTCCTGATTCCGATTATCGATGATCTCTGTTATGAGGCAACGCCAGAATATTTTGTCGTACGTTTGAATGTGCCTGGCGGCGAGGCTTTGCTGGGAGAGAACTACATAACGCGTGTGCGGATTGATGATGACGATTTTTCCAGCGATCCGTGTTAAACTTGTCGTGAAGTAAAATAAATAAACTTGAGTTCACACCTTGCAGGCGAATAAAGCTTGTATAAACCCTGCGAGCTTCAAGACCTACCGAGATTGAATCACCTCATAAGTAGTAGTACCTTTCCAAGCAGATTTTTCTACCAGAGGAGACGTTCCAAATTGGAGCTGGCAGCCATATTCATACCTATATGTACGAATTTGATTCTCTTGTTTGTATAGATTACCTAGAAACATCCTTCGCACGTGCCACCGGCAGTTCAGTATGGCTCTATGCCTTGACATTCGTGCAGCTTAGGAAAACATGATAGTTCCTCCGATGCGACTCACAATAAGAACTTCTTTGCCATTAGAGGTTACCCAAATCAAGACAGTAACAAACCATCAATTGTATCAGTCTTCTCTGTAACTGGAATCCTTGACTTAGTTGCTTACAAGCTGTCTTCAAATGCGTTCTCCGCCTTCCGATGCTCCTTGATGATATTGGAGATCGTTCGGAATTTCGGATGTGCCGAGTCGCCAGTCAACTGGAAGATAGAGGACTCCACCGACGTGATGAATGCGCCAGATTGGCGCATGCGCTAAAGCCACAATAGCACGCGTCAGTGTCAATCGATGATCACCAGGGCGAGCGCTCTCAAACGTACCTCCAGCGACATCTTGCGATTGAATGACGTGGAGCTCGAGACTGCATCCGCTACGACATGGACATCGTATCCTCTGTCCAGCAGGTCTAAACACGTCTGCAGCACACAGACATGGCCTTCAATGCCGCACAGAACGACGGACTTGCGGTCCTTGTGGCCTTCCAGATACTGCTCCACGTCCTTAGTGAGCATGGAAAAGATCTTCTTGTCGTAGATGCTCACGTCGGCGCCGTCAAAATGCTGCGCAATCTCCGGCAGCGTGTCGCCCAGTCGCGCTGCATACTGCGTTGTAACGAGGACCGGGATCTCCAGCGTCTTGACTGCAGAGAGCTATACAAGAGTGATCAGCCAAGAGCGCCAGAGGGGAAAGCGAAGCGCACGTACCAAAGCGTTGGTGCCTTGGATGACGCTGGGCATCTGGTAGATGTCGTTGCGGAAGACCGTCTGCATGTCGCAGAGGAAGAAGAGGCTGGATTTGGGCGTAAGGCGGCCGATGCGGCGCGCGAGAGCACTCATGACGACGTCGTCCTGAGCTCTCGAGATGCCAAATGCCGCGCATCAAAGTTCAACCAGTAGCGGGGGAACCAGCCTCATACCGGTATTTTTCGGTATTATACCGTATTATTTCGTTTACAAAACAAGGTGACATTTGCCAAAAAAGCTGCGACGTGTGTTGCCGTTCAAATACAGTAGAACACGAACTCATTAAAGCTGCAATCCGTCGTAAGCTCTGTGCGCTCCTTCCCGATGACTATTCGCGTCGTTTAGAGCATTCCCAGACGGCGGATCGTTTGGTATTGCTCTGTATTCCATTCAATCGATTAGTATCACTCCAAATACTTTCCTACGAACAGCACCGATCGCACCTGGGATCTCCATGAGCGCCATGATGGCAAAGCCTGCCTCTGGGTTCTTCTTGTTCACCTGCATAACAGCGTTGTACTCAACGAACTGAAAGTTGTCGAAACGTCGCGCTGGCAGCTGATCATCGAACTCTTCCATCATCTCCCAAGGGCCATCGCCAACGCCCACCATGATGATCGCTACAATAATGGCTCAAGTCATTAGCTCAAGCAACAAAGGAGTTCAAGGCACAAGATACGACGCACAAATGGGCCAGTTGGAAGCCTCCACGATTGCATTGCGAGTCGCTTCTTCGTTGGTCACTTGTCCGTCAGCAATGATCACTAGAATGTGGTATCCGCCTTCTCGCTGCACTGCGGCAATCGTAGCTTTGATCACTGGCGCAAAGTTCGTCGGCCCCGAAAGCTTGAGCGTCGGTGTGATTTCATTATAGCGTCGTAAGACCTCGGAAAACCCACGACAGCCACTGTTATCAGGCTTGAACGAGAAGCAAGCGTCGCCCTTTGTCGTCAAGTCTCCGAATCCAAATGCTGGAATAATGTTATCATCATCAAAAGCTTCCAACACTCGCCCGACGACTGAAATGACACTCTAACATGGACAGCCCAGGTCAATCTGAGGTCATAGAGGCTCTCATAGTTGTGATCACAAGCAAAGCACCTGGTACGGGTTCAAAAACACTCCAGATGGGTCGATATCATGCAGGCAGCGGCCTGCAAAGCTCCTTTCGCCCGTCCACTGCAAACCCAGAGAAGGATAGTGAGCGTGCTTTACATCTACAAGCCAAGACTTCGCAGGGACACAGACCTGATTGGACTTAGTAAAGTCAACGCCCACAACAAGGTTGGACGACTCCAGTCCAGCTTTCCTGTAGTACGTTCTTAGTCAGCGAAATGCGCTTTGATCCCACTCAATACAGCTCTGTGTATACCTCAAGTCTTGCTGTACTTCCGCTGTCGCCATAGCAAATGCAAAACATCACGTGTGAGTACGTGTCCAACAGCGTCTTGCCAGTCTAGGCGCGCGTACCAAGTGTCTCATAACGGTCTGGAATTGGATGGAAGACGCCGGTGCGTGGAGGTGGAGCCATTGCTCCTTGAACATTCAATAGGCGCCGCGCTGGTTGCTGCTGCTCTTGGCTCGAGATGCAGCCCATGGCTTTTTGTTCTTCTGCTGCTCTGCGCGGCTTCCAATGCACCCGAAGTTTCTGGGAATTGGGTTCATGGGTTGGTGGAATATATTTTATACCGGTAGAAACCGGTATTCCTTACTCTAGGATGTATCTTGAATGTGTTCTGAGCTGTGGAATCTCGTGACGATCGTGAAACATGCATGACGTTTCCCAGCATTTCAACAAGCTGCAGGTTTTGGTGCTACAGTGGTTGTATCCGCTTCATCTTGTCAATGTTTGAAGCGAGTAGCCGGAAGCCCAAAACCTGCTCATACCGGCGTACTCAAGTCACAGGGATTGACCGTCAATAAAATGATACCGGGGCCACTGAAGCAGTGTACCCGCTCAAGGCCGCAACGTGCAGCACACCATGTCGCAACTACCCAAGTACAATCGCTCGACTTCTGCTTATGGAACTCGACACACTCGCCTTTTTCCACCGAAGTCCATCGTTTGCAGGAGCTTTCATTAGCATTGCAGCAATGCCGATTGGTCCATAAAACACTTAGTACATGTAAATGAGTCTCACACGTTATTCAACCTCCGACCACCACCAACATAACTACTGCTATAAACATCTCACACCCAAGATCCAGAGCTTTTCTGTGCACAGCACGGCGCTTGTTGACAAGTTCCGTTAAATTCGGTTTTCCAACAGCCCAAGCCGTCGAATGGCCTTGAATTGTTCTACATGAGCGATGATTACACGGAATCAGGCTCCAGTGCCACGTCCAGACGCTTTTCGCCTGACAACTACGTACCTGGGATCTCCATGAGCGCCATGACAGCAAAGCCGGCATCAGGGTTCTGCATACTCGCCCGCATGACGGCGTCGTAGTTGACGAAATGGAAGTTGTTGAATGTTCGCTCAGGAAGCTGGCTGCAAAACTCCTCCATCATATCCCATGGTCCATCGCCAACGCCCACCATAATGATTGCTTCAGGTCATGACAAGCACAAGTCAGCACTCCTAGTGACGCGATTGGCTTGAGCTACTACGCACAAATGGGAAAGTTTGAGGCTCGGACAAGCGCATTCCGGGTCGCTTGCTCACTCGTCACTTGACCATCGGCAATGATCATAAGGATGTGGTATCCTCCATCGCGCTGTACGATCTTAATGGTTTCTTCGATCACTGGAGCAAAATTGGTCGGACCTGCTAGATGCAGCGTATGCGCGAGATGGTTGTATCGCTCCAGGACCTTCTTGAATCCGTTGCAGCCGCTTTTGTCATTTCTAAAGCAAAAGCAGCTATCGCCTTTGGTCCTGGTATCTCCAAACCCAAAGGTTGGGATGATATTGTCGTCATCGAAGTCTTCTAGCACGCGACCAATGATTGAGATCACTTTCTACGATGAAGAGACTGTGAGCAAAACCACATCAGTTGATCTTGCGAGCACCACGGACCTGGTACGGGTTTAAGATCACATCGGCATGATCGATCTCGTGCAAACTGCGGCCTCCAAAGCTTTCCTTGCCATTCCACTGCAAATATTAAAGCCTTTAGTGTCGCATTGGCGCGAGCAAGAGGCAAGACTGGGCGTACCTTGTTCGATTTTGTGAAATCAATTCCGATGACGAGGTTTGAAGACTCTAATCCAGCTTTCCTGTATCACACTCTGTATGAGTCGCCACTGGACATCGTATTGATGACTATGCGTTGGCCTGCTTCGCACCTCATATCCTCCTGCACCTCCTCAAGGACCACCACCACAGTTGCGTTTGAGCCAGAAATCCAATAGCTATTAATACGAAGATGAACTCGTACCGAGGGTCTCATAGCGCTGAATCGACTGGAACGGCCTGAGTGCAGGCTATTGCACTGACTTGGCCGGGTACTTCAGAACCTGCTCTGTCTTGCTCAGGATCCGCTGCTCCTTGCTGTTGGGACTGCCCATGACGTGAACAAGACCTCGAATTTTTGCTACTGGAGGCGCAACTGTCTGGATTCTTTTCTAACGCAACGTTTGCCAAAAGTGGGGTTTGATGTTTTCAGTAGTCAAAATAGGGTACACTTTGAAAATTTTGACTATGAAGTAAATTACAAAAAGTCCACTTTTGGTAAACAGTCCTCATCCAATTCTGCAGGCACCGGATATCACATGATTTTCTGCGTTTCCGATTTATGTCGCCAATATGCTTCTACAGTAAATGGAGTGGATAATCCACTGCAAGTACACCATCAGACTATAAGTTATCCATGAAGCGGTACGCAACATGGAAAACTCATGTATAAACGCCTTGGTGCATGCATGAACGTAGAAATCAGAGACATGGGCTTCGCGCTGCTAATTTTATGGGTGCAGTTCTTTACCCCAGCATTCCTAGACGCCTGATGGTCTTGTATTGGTCTGCAAGGCTTTCGCAGTCAGAACGAGTACATTCACAGCATTTATTGAGTAATAACGCACCTGGGAGCTCCATGAGCGCCATGATGGCGAATCCTGCATCTGGGTTTTTCGCATTCATCTTCATGACTGCGTTGTATTCCACGAATTGGAAGTTGTCGAACCGTCTTGTGGGCAGTCCATCGTCGAACTCCTTCATCATTTCCCACGGTCCATCGCCAACGCCCACGATAATGATAGCTACACAGCATCACAACCATTAGCAGTGATTGCAGAGCATCGCAAATACGACAACCCACGTACAGATGGGATAGTTCGAAGCCTCGACAATCGCATTCCGAGTCGCTTGCTCACTCGTCACTTGACCATCAGCAATGATCATAAGGATGTGGTATCCTCCATCGCGCTGTACGATCTTGATGGTTTCTTCGATCACAGGAGCAAAATTGGTCGGCCCTGCCAGATGCAGCGTATGCGCAAGGTGGTTGTATCGCTCCAGGACCTTCTTGAATCCGTTGCAGCCGCTTTTGTCGTTCCTGAAAGAGAAGCAACTGTCGCCTTTGGTCCTGCTGTCGCCAAACCCAAAGGTTGGGATGGTGTTGTCGTCGTCAAACTCCTCCATCACACGACCGATGGTCGCAATGACTTTCTAAAACAGCAATACGCATATATCAAGTCAGTGCAATTATAAATAATGAATACGAATGAATCAAACAGACCTGGTACGGATTCAAGATCACATCCGCATGGTCGATCGCGTGGAGACTGCGGCCTCCAAAACTGTCTTCCCCACTCGACTATTCATACACAGATCATGCTCTATAGGTTCAGTATGCTCTGATGAGTAAACTGATTCCAATGTTGACATCGAGAGCTCATACCAGATTGGACTTGGTGAAATCGATGCCGAGCACAAGGTTTGAAGACTCCAATCCTGCTTTTCTGTTGCCAAATCCAGAGTTCAATTCGCCCTTTTAAGCCAAAAAGCTACTGAGCACTGCATACGAACCTCAGGTCGCTTTGCACCTCCTCTAGAATTCAGATGCGAGGTCTGAGTGTGGATAAGGTGATAACCGGCCCAACCAATCCAAGAGCCACGTACCAAGAGTCTCGTAGCGCTCGGGAATCGGCTGGAAGCTGGAGTGAGCAGGTTTCAGCGATCGCTGCTGCTCCTGGCTACTGGCGCAGCCCATAGATTCTACTTGCGCCGTGTCTTGTGCTTCGTGACTGGCGCTTCAGTTAGGTTCAGGGACCACCCACAAGGATCCCATCTATGTCCCCTGCAAGTGGATTTCAAGTCCCACACTTGAATGGAAGTGCTCATAGCTTATATCAGCTATCGGTTTATGAGGGTTATCTTTTAATAAAGAAAATCAAAATTATTTTGCACGGCTTAAGAATTTTTATTTAATCGATTTCGAAAGGTCTACTAAATGATGCAGTATCGTGCATAAAGAGCCAGCAAGATGACCAAACTTACATGGGTTCAGGAGATTTCCAAAACTCATGAATGACGATGTGGGAATGAATGGCCGCGAGTTATGGCGCAACACAGTACGCGCAACAGTCGGCATGTGCGCAGAGTCCTCTGTCGCGAAAGCTCATGTGCCTTCGTTTAAGGAATATCCCTCAATCCGGAGTTTCTCATTTGAAATCAGCGCGTGCATGAACTCATTCCAGCATTCCAAGGCGCCGGATCGTCTGGTATTGCTCTGCATTCATCTCCAGGTCAGCTTTAAACGCCGTGTAAAGCGCGAGCAGCGTGTACGCACCTGGGATTTCCATCAACGCCATGATGGCAAAGCCGGCCTCGGGATTTTTCTTGTTCACCTGCATGACTGCGTTGTACTCAACGAACTGGAAGTTGTCAAACCGCCTCTCTGGCAAGCCGTCGTCAAACTCCTCCATCATCGCCCAAGGGCCATCGCCAACCCCCACCATGATGATCGCTGAAGACGCAGGAACCACTCGTGAGCTCAGTTCTCAACCTACGAGGACGGAAGGGATAGCAGGGGAGAACGTACAAATAGGATAGTTGGAAGCTTCGACGATGGCTTTCCGTGTCGCCTCCACGCTCGTGACTTGGCCGTCAGCGATGATCACGAGAATATGGTAGCCACCATCGCTCTTGACGGCCTTGATAGCTTCGTGGATCACGGGGGCGAAGTTTGTGGGTCCTGATAGATGCAGATTGGGTGTGACCTCATTATAACGCTGCAAGACCTCTGTAAAGCCATTGCAGCCGCGGTTGTCAGGTCTGAGCGAGAAGCAAGCGTTGCATTGAGTCTTGAGATCGCCGAATCCAAAGGCTGGGATGATGTTATCATCGTCAAATGCCTCCAACACGCGGCCAATGACGGAAATGACGCTCTGACCAACACATTTACGCAGTTAGCAGCCGTGTACTAATTGTGTATGACGCATGGCGCACCTGGTACGGATTAAGAAAGAACCCCGAGGGGGCGATCTCATGCAAACTGCGACCTCCAAATGTCTGCTTGCCATTCCACTTCGTAGTTTGTTTAGTCAGTCAGCGCTATCCTTTCAAATGGCAAGATGTCTTCCTCACCAGGTTCGACTTTGTGAAATCAATTCCAACAACGAGGTTTGAAGACTCTAATCCTGCTTTTCTGTCGCAATCACACTCGAAATAAGTCTCCATTGACGCCTGCAGTCGTTAATCATCGCTCTCGAACCTCAGATCATGTTGCACTTCCTCTGAAGAGACGAGCAAACTTCATGAATACAGATCCACTTAATGAAATGAGCAGTGTTGAGCTCTTACCAAGCGTCTCGTAGCAGTCGGGGATCGGCTTGAAAGCTTTCACTGGCTTGAGGGGGCGACTCATGACCGGCAGCTTCTGGCTACTCGCACAACCCATGGATTTGAATGTCGCTTGATCGGCTTGTTCCTTTTCCGGTTGTGGCGCTTGCATTCAGTTCGCATTCTAAATGTACCCAGATCTGAGAACAAAATCCACCCAGGTGTACCCAAGAACAAGTTACTTTGGGTACACATTGTACCCTTCCAAGTGGTACCTTGCTTCAGCCTTAAGTGCGAATGCCCAAAGCATGGAACAGATCCATGCCAATGTGCTCGTGGCCGTCGCACCGTCCGCGTCTGGCGCGCTGCAGTACGTCATAGACAACTCGGGGCTCGATTCTGTGCACATGAGTGTGGATTTTCGCCAGTCGTCCAACGTCCAGCTGCATTTCCCGCAATCCGATGAGCCGTCTACTGCCAAAGGCCTGGTGTTTGATACGATCGTGCATCCGTTCCAACGGCACGTGATGGTGATGGTCAAGCGGCAACAGAACAAGCGAGCGCTTGTACGTGTGGATTACTTGGTCAAAGAGTCGAGTGCGACTTCTGTGGAGCAGGTGGACCAGGCACAGGACGCAGCCAACGCAGTGCTAGCGCAAGCGTTGTTAGAGTCTCAAGCAAGCTATGGAAGCATCCGACGCAGTAGTCGACGGCATTGGATCTCCAGCAAATGCAGTCATTCAGTGGATAATTTTTCTGTATGTAGAGAGATCAACGCATTCGCTGTGCGCACACACAGACGATTTGTGGACGAAGTCTTTGCGCCTTGCTTTAAGTCCCTGGTCGCGGCTGATGGCGCCATAGACGCTTTGTGGAGCATGTGCACGTGGACGCACGTGCATGACGCTGTGGATGAGTGCTGGAGCTTGTGGCCAAAGCGATCTACAGCAAATGCATTCCATGAAGAATCACAAGTCATGTTCAAGTGTATGCTGCCAGGGCAGGAGTCCTTTATATCCGCGCTGAACGTACTCTCGCTGCAGCCGCACGGCTTTTGGACGCGTGTATTTCCTTGTTTACCAGACAATGTGGATACTCGCACGCTCGCTTCGCTGTGCATTCGTGTCTGTGAGAACGGACTTCAGTGGAGACACGTGCTGCTGGACATGTATCAGCCAAGTTTTCCAATCGGTCAAGGCCTGATGGGGGCTCGTAGCTCCGAAGGAGGGCTCTGTGGTATGCTCCTGCAGAAGGCAGTGGCAAAGCTCAAAAGAAGCTATGCTGCCATTGCACGTGTACCAACGATCACACTGCTGCGAGAACTTACAGGCATTCCCTGGTACGAATTTTGGTATCAGATTCACTCAATGCATCCGCTTAACAACTTGGATGTTCTCTCGTAGGATCATGGCGTACGACTCCCAGTCGGTGTTAGCGTCTGGCTGTAGCAATTCGGCTGCTGAGCAAGCGTTGAGGCTTTTGATCTGCAGCAGCGTGGAGCGCTACAAACGTCGAGTGGCGCAACCATCGCCGAGTCCGGTATTCCCAGCTATACTTGTTTCGTTTGGGAAACTTGATGGGCACCTGTGTGCATTTCCAGTCATTGGCACTGTGGCAAAGAATGCACTCATATTGATTCCAGACGACCGCGGGATGTTGGTGAGTTTGTTTGGGACGAACAGCGACTCGGACCCAAGCACGACAGACTCTGCGCTGCTTCGGATACCCTGGTCTGCCTTGCTGCAG
The DNA here is from genome assembly GCA_023335875.1 of Elongisporangium prolatum. Taxonomy (NCBI): domain Eukaryota; phylum Oomycota; class Peronosporomycetes; order Pythiales; family Pythiaceae; genus Elongisporangium; species Elongisporangium prolatum. Next base: position 8,724 of record JAADVW010000149.1, on the reverse strand, counting down.
GCCGATCTACGTGTGTTTGCACTTCTCCACGATCACCAGTATGAGCAGCGTAGACGAATCAGGCAATGGCTGGATCCAGACGACTCGATCAGAAAGCGCGAATACAAATCCGCTCTTAGCGTCGCCGCCCTCTCGAACATCGTCATCTTGTGCGGACTCTCGCATTGCAGCGAGAGAGGCGACATCTCCAGCACTGCAGCCTTAAAACTGCAGCTAGAATTCGTGGAGCAGGATTTTTCGACCACGGATCATGCAATTGGCAAAAGCGAATGCATAGATGCGAGCTCTGAAGGTCTTCTGGTCCGACAGGTATATTGTATTCGAGCCAGTAACTCTATACTTGTACATTCACTTTTGCTCACTATCTTTTTAGAATGTAGTGACGCTGAGCGCTGGAGAATACATTCTAACGATATTGATCGACAAGACAAATGAAGGCAAGACCGCACTTTACAGTGAAGAACGCACAGACAGAGGTATACTTACTGTCGATACAATGGATGAGAACCTTCACTTTCTCTTTGACTGCATCGATCAAGACATGGACGAGCGCATCACAACTGACGAACTCGCTTCGTTTTTCCAGCTTTATGAGCGTCAGTCCGGCGAATGGTTATCATCCGTTCAGAATGGCCCACGAACGAAAGTTTTGGATTCATTTCTCTCCCATTTTGCTGGTCATAATGACGGCGGGACGTCCATGGGGCTCTCGAGCGAGGACTTGCTAGCCGCTTATCGTTTTCTTGCAGCTCGCAATGACGGCAACTTGGTGAAAAATCATGAGGCCCTAAAGGAATACGTCTGGGGCGATCTCTGTCTGGCGCTTTGCGCAACAACAGCTTCGCAAAATAAGAAAACGCAAACAAATCCAGCGACTGAGATTCACATGCATGACATTGAAGAGCTTCTTTGCACTCTGCACTCTGATACGCCATTCCTGCAATTTGTGACGCTTCCATCGTCGCCCTAGCCAGTTTTTTGGGTCCTATCTATTGGAATAAAAGGCTCACGCTTCATCCCCGCGCGGCCTGGGTATTGCTTCGCCTTGTGTGTTCCGTGTTGCTTCTCTGCGCGTCGTCAAAGAAAACTCCATCGCGTTCGGTTCTTGGTTTGTAGCAGAAGCAAGGCTTCGGTCGTGTACGCGGATCTTAAGACAGCTGAAGCTGCTTCTGGAACTCCTGCGTCAATTCCTCCAGTGATAGGTCCGAATTCGTCTCGAAATACTCGAGAAATGCCTGTGCTGAGGCCACTTGTGCAGTGTTAGCGTCCGGTTTGCCCTCCGCTGAGCAGACGATGGCTTCAGCTTCGTACTGCAGCTCCTTCTTGTCGTAGTACTCGGGGTCGGCCGTGCGCTTCATCAGGTTCAAAAACTGCTCGTACTCGCAGCAGGCCATAAGGATCTGCACGAAGAACGACAGGCGCGTGTGTCGCTGGCGCTCTTCCGACAGTCGGATCTCCTCCTCGCATCGCGTGTTGTACTGCTCCATCGTAAAGCCACGCTCGATGAGAAATGCTACGACGCAGTTACGAGCACACGACGATATTTAGCGCGTCAGTCTCCGCTCAATCGCATTCGTGCCATGCAGGTCTCCACGTAATGCACCTTCAATGTAGGAATTGGCTGTGTCAATGAACAGCTCATGCAGCACTTTCCAGTCCCTAGATCCATAGAGCATAATCATCCTCACGATTCCACCACAAGGGCAAAGCAATGAGGCACTTACGCTTCGATGGCGTCCAGCTGGTCGGCCTTGGGGCCGCCACGCGTCACGAGGATCTTGAATTTGTCCACGTGCTGCTCGCAAAAGTCGTCCACCGCGTCCTGGAACTGCTCGCTGCCGACATAGGCCGAGACCCACTCGAGCACGTCGTCGCCGTTCTCCATGTCCTTGATCAGCGGCGTCTCGTACCGCAACAGCAGCTCAATGGCGTCAAATTGCGCAGCCATGGTCGTTGTCTTGGTCGTTTCAATCGGTCGGTGGTGGAGCAGCAATGGAGAGACAGAGAGAGTCAAGCGCGTCCGTCGGGCCCAATGTGCTGGTGATAAAAGAGCTGCTCGGCGCTTTTTGGCGGATTTGATGGGGGCAATAACCAGAGTAAAAAACCTCAACGCACAGAGAGACAGATTGATGTTTCCACAATCCTTCGGTAGAGAGGAGGTTGAGGTTTTTTTGTCGGAGTACCCAGGCAGATGCTGGTTACGCATGAGTTCGGAAGACGCCTGTTCAAGGAACCAGAACAGCATGCTGCTTCCCAGAGCCTTCCGCTGCACTTGCGTTGATCATTCTCTGGCTTGAGCGACTGAAACGAGGCCGGTACGGCAGATCAGTCGGATGTGGCGCGTGCTCTCTCCTTTCCATCTCCACGAATCGCGTCGTTACGTTGCGGTACCCTCATGAACGGGACGGTCTCTTGCTTGACGTTGAATTCAAGTACGGTACCCCATACCGGTATCCGATATCGGTTTCTCTGGTCGGGCGTAATCAGATGTTCATGATGATGCAGACAAGAGGTATCGCGCGTAGACGCCGTGGAAGATCACTTCCTGAACGACGTGGTGCACTTCGTCGTAGACCGAGCGCGGCAGATTACGTCCTGGCGTGGTAATCGCTCGCTTAATCTTCTTGCTCTGCACGGCCGTGATCACGCCCATGCGACGAGCCTTGATGTACGTGCGGAAGATCGCCACAGCCAGCACACGAGCGGCGCGCGGGTCATCAACATCAACCTGTTGCAGCAGCCAAATGGTAACTCGCAGTATGAATCCAGCGAGATGAGCTTGAGATGTGTAAACCTGCTTGAAACGCTCGACGTCCGCCCAGAATAAGATCAAGTCCTCAGCGAACTCTTTGCGCGCGAATGCTAAGAACGCGGCGCAGCTCGTTGGATCGTCCAGCACCAGCGTTCGGAACTGCTTCATGCGGCTACATACGCAGCAACAGGTTTCAGCATAGGGTCTTTTATAGCCAAACCGGCGACTCTGTACCTGTCGGCATCCCGTCGATGCGCTTCAGATCGCTCTGCGTCAAGTGCGAGCCGCAAAAGAACCAGTTCATCTTCGCGGGTCATGGAGATACTCTCCCCTAGACTTACAAATTCGTCTACTCGGGCTTGCATTTCTTGCACAAGAGCATGTGAAGGAGAGAGGGCTGCATGGCGAATACGAAGATAATGTCGACAGGTTCTCACTGCATCATCATACCGAGCCTGTTGTTGCTACAATTTGCATTAAATCTCAGTGATCAGCAGGCAGCTGCCACCGGATCCGTTGACCTACCAGGGCGACCAACAAAAGTGTTACGCCAGTCACGAAATCTTTATGATCTGCTGGAATTTGAGCTTCAAAAGTTGCCAGCGAGTCGCTAAGAACTCGAACGCACTGATCCAATTCTCTCGTTTCCTGTGAAGCGAAGCACGCAATCAATTTCAGCCCTCGGCTGTGCTTTTGTAGAATGGAAAGTACCTCAAATACTGTGGCTTTGGAAATCGCAATTTTCAGGTTTAATGGATGAACAAACCCCATGGCGCTTTGTACCATTGCTTCCACCTGCACCAACAGCTCCATGGCCTTTCCAAACTTCTTCTGGACAATGTACAGATTCGCCAGGTCCAGTTCTGGTGGACTCGTGAAGATCGCGCCGTCTCCGATGCGTTGAGCGTACACAGCTGCAGCCACTGGTACGTTTAGAGTTGCTTGCATGATCTCTTTCTCGCGCGCCAGTCTCTTGGATCGCTCGTATCGCTCCACTTCTGGATCCGTCTCCAGTCTAGCCAGACTGATTGGAGTGCCCAGAAGCGTATCACGCATTGATATGATACAGTCGCTGCAATTTTTGAGCGTAAATTGAAGCGAACTCTCTTGGTTGTGCAGTGCCGTTTCCTTGAGTACCTTCCCAACCATTATCTCCGGATGCAGCTCTTTGTACGAGTGATGGCGTCGATGTGCAATCTCATGAAGTCTCGCGTGGCAAACATCGCAAAGCAACTGTTGACAGTTGAGGCATCGCTTTCGAGAGCGTCTTTGCTTGCAGCTCTCACAGGGAGGATACTTTATTCGGCCAGCTACACCACCAGGGAGTGGAGCGATCAATCCGTTGCGTCGGCCGCGCTTGGCTGCATTCAAGATGCGTCTGCGCTCTACTTCAAATTCTGTCTCTCGGCGAGGATCGTGTTTCAAAATGTTTCGACGAATACTCCAACTTCGAATGGCTGGATCCTCGTCCTCTGAGCTACTACTATTAGTGGCACAATCGTCAGCAGGATCGCTCTCAACGTTGCTGTCCGAGCCAGTCTCTTCCGCTAATTTAGCATCCGTGACTTCCAAGGTTAAATCGTGATGCATTTGCTTGCGCAGTGGATGGATTTGTGTTGATATGTACGAGTGTGATATACCAACGTACTGCTGCAGTGAGCTTGTTGCTTCGAATATATCGCCAAGTCCTATCAGAGACGCACGATCAGCTTCACCACTCGCTTTCCGATGTTCTTGCGTCAATTTCTCTACGAGATCCGGATGATGATGCTCGTTAAGGTATCGGAACGAGTCCCATCCTTTGGAATCGGACGTCAGCAAATGACAGCCTGCATGAACTAAAAGCTTCATGATCGAAAGATCTCCTCGAATGCTTGCGGTCATCAGTGCTGTGACTCCATGGCGATTCAAGTGGGTCGGAATACACTTTAGCTCGAGGCAACGTATTACGTCGCCTGTAGTTCCTGCGGTGCAACAGACCAACAACGGAGTATGGCCGCTCAGATCCTCATAATTCGGGCCATACGACACGTCTGGAATCGACAGAAGCTGCAGCAATCTCGTGATATTCTGGCTCTGCAGCACAGCATCCATCACTCGCAGCCGTTCGTCTCGGCAAATCGCTCCGACGGACAGCTTATGTGCAAGTAAATCCCGATCTGCTCTCTGTTCTTCGTCCGCCTGCATTTGAGCAAGAAGACTTGCAGTCGGCGCAGTCGTCTTTAGCAGCGCTGCGATATGGGCGAACCCCAAGTGCATTGCCCAATCCAGTGCTGTTCGTCTGTTGTCATCGGCCAATTGTTTGTCAGCTCCAAACGCTAAAAGCACGTTTACTGCTTCATATTGGCACGAAATCACAGCTTGTATGAGCGGAGAGCGGCAAGTAGAATTTACGTGATCCACATTGGCTCCTGCACGAACAAGCGCCTTCAACAGTGTGACGCGTCCTTTATCGGCAGCGAGAAGCAATGGCGTCACATTGTTCTTGGTTTCACCCTCAAAATCAACCTTAAACTCGATCAATACGCTGTAAGCCACAATGTCGTCGGTAAAAATACAAGCCAAGAGCGGTGTCATGGCTCTCTTGGTCTCGAAATCAGCTGATGCACCACTTCCAAGTAAGCTGCGCAGCACGTGACGCTGCCTCTGGAAGATCGCCACAAGTACTGGTGTGAGTCCGTTCTTGCTCTCTAGATTCAATAATGCTGGCAATGGTTGCTGGTGCTGAATTGCTTCGTGATGTGCTGTTGTTGTAGATGGATTGCTTGCTAGATCCAGACTCAGAAGATGCACGAGATGCTCACATTGCAGATTATACACTGCACTGTCCACTTTCTGATGCAACGAAGAGGCTTCAAATGACTGCAGCATGCCACGCAGTCTCTTTCGCTTCGCTGGAAGCGCTTCAAGGCGTTGTCTGGCGTCGCTTGCACGTGCCAATCCGACTTCGCGCTCTCGTATCCGCTCTTCTAGCGCACGAAGTCTCTCAGAACCAGCAGCACCAGGCGTTTCCAGTTGAAGACTGAGCTGTTTTGCCTTCCGACGCACTAGATTGATGGCTTCGTGTAGCTTTCGCTCTTGCTCGCGCTCTTGCTGGCGCTGCCGCTGGTCTTCCTCCGCGCGGTAATGCGCTTCCATGACTCTCGACAGTTTCTCTTCTAGCTGCATGACGTGGCATCTTGCATCAAGCACGTGAAGCTCTTTCTCGTAGGCCTCGTGCGCCAATCTTATCTTCCGCAGCTCGCGCTGCTGGCGGCGCAAGCGCGCCTTCTCCTTTTGCTCGCGCCGCGCTGCCAGTTCGAGCCATTCCATAGCTGATGGAACCAACAGTTGCCCATCAAAACGGAAGTTTTTTTACTCCGTCCCATAACGATCGGTCCCTTGAGGCGTCGTAACTCCCAACGGGCTCATTCTCTTGGCACCAGAGCCATCAACCCAGCGTAGCGGGCCCGTGGTCTGTTCTCGTCAATCCAAAGGTTCTCGAGTGTTGCGCACTGTCGCAGAAATCTTCAATTCGGGTTTTAGCCAATCATGTGCATGAAAGTCAACAATTTCAGCCAATAAGGAGAGTGCTGGAATTTGACTCGGGTCCGGCCTGGGCGCAGAACGGAAAATGACGCTTCCGAATCGTCCTGGCTACCGACTGCGGGCCCGCAACCAGAAGCCTCCGTCGCAATCCATCGAGCGCCCGTTGCGTGGACCTCGCCGCAAGAGCGCACAGCACAAGATGATCTCTGTAGACCACGCGCCTCAGTCGACACCGCAAAGCGTCACACGTGCTCAGACCGCGGCGGCGGCACTAGCCAAACGGCAAGATCTCTTTCGGCAGCACGCATTGGCGCCGGTCGTGCAGCAGTTGACCGTGATGCTCGCGCGGCCGGGCGGACTTCTATCGGCGCTTGTGGCAACAGAGCATCAAGGCGCGATGGACCAGGCTTCGCTTCAACAAGCGGCCGCCGCGTACGTTCGCAGTGAGCTGGAGCCTGTCGTTCGCAGTTGGCAAGCGAGGGTGTCTGGGCGTCGTGAGATTTTCGAAGTGCGGCAGATGAATGAGATGATGCTGAAGGTTGCGCTGTGGTACCTCAAGCTGTGGAAGTACATGAGCGCTGCGTGCGTTGAGGCAGTCCTGCGCACGAACGCGATCGTGAAACAAGGTCAGGAGCAGGCACAGGCGGCCATGGCGCTCATGGCGCAGCACCACAGCGAGCACAAGAAGCGCCGGGTAACGTCAATCTCGCCCATGTTTGAAGCCAAGAGCTCTGACGCGATGTCGCAAGGCATGATCACAGCAGGGTCCATGGCCAAGCGACCTCGACTCACCCGACACTCGAACGAGTTCATGGTCGGCTGGTTCCTCGCGCACAAGGCCAATCCGTATCCGTCGGCCACAGAACGATTGCAGATCGCCGAGAAGACCGGTCTGACAGAGCAGCAAGTGCGCAACTGGTTTGCGAACATGCGAAAGCGCCACTGGAAGCCGGCGCACGTGAGCACCAAGAAGCCGCGTTGCTTGCTGGATGTGGTGCTGCGCAAGCACGAAGTGTGACGATCTCTCTGTTTCAGTCGACCCAACCAGCCTACCAGCCTCTCTCTCTCTCTTCGCTGTGCCACGCGCACCAAGTACCCTGTCAATCAATGCCAAATGAACGTATGTTATCGTGAGCATGATTCCCATCCGTTCTTATATTTTTGTGCTTGTTTCTACGACCTCCTTATCAAATAACTCTTCAACGGAAGCAGACTGTGTCGGATTGGACCGGGATTATCTATTCGTCGTCTTCTTCCAGCGTGGGTCGCTCGCCGATCTCGTTACGCACGAATTTGTACTTGCCGCCGCTGCGGAAGATGTCGTCCTTGGGGGCGGCGGCCGCAGGAGCAGCGCCCGGCACGACAGCGGGCTTCAAGCCCAGGGTCTCCGCCTTGAAGGCAGGGGTGAGAGCAGGCCACGCGAGCCAACCCACGAGCACAGCGCCAGGGGCGCCCCATTGGACTATCGAAACAAAGACACGCATGTGATGAGCTCTTCGATCACTCGTGCTCTCCAGTGGATCGTTGTAGACGCGCTGCAACGATGCAACCGCCATGGTCGGATTCCCCATACGTGGTACACATCACTCACCGTAGCCCTTGAGCTCGCCAGCCACGTAGACGGTCTGGCTCGTCAACTTCTGCAGCGCGCGGGCGACCATTTCTGCTTCTCGTGCGGTTGGCTTCTGGCAGACCAGCACCGTCCAAAACGAGGCGGCGTTTTAAACATAGTCCGGAGGTGCGCATTTGGGCATGTTTTATTCATGTCGTACATTGGGTTTGGGTGATTGATATATTGGGTAATTGTATTTGTGTCAAGTAAAGGTTTTTGGGTGGGAAACCGCGATGTTTCCGCTCGTGAATCGGATTCCTCATGCGGCCTCTGGGCCAGTCGCCGTGGCCCTTGGCACAGGCGCTCTGGATCACTGCGTTGCTGCTTTTATTTGCTCATGTAGAAGCTGCGATCCTGAGCTCAAGTGTGGTACCAGCTTCGCTCCATGCCGGCGTCGAAGGGGACGTGAATGTGGCGTTTACGACGACCGTGGCAATCGCCAGTGGCAGCAAGATCCTCATCGCGTTCCCAAGTGGCTTCTCTGTCTCCAGCTCAACAGTAGTCACGGTCACAGACAGTGCCAATCATGCGTGGACGCTCGTGGTGTCCAGTACGACCAGCTCAAGCGTCTATGTTCTCGTGGGAACGGCCAATATCGACGCACAAACAGCTTTAGCGTTGACGATCTTCAGTATCACGAATCCAGCAGCAGGAACGACCGAAAGCTTCTCTATTGAAACTCAGGATTCAAGCGGCAACTTCATTGACTCCAATACCCAAATTCCAGCAGTGACGATCGCGTCTACGTCGTTTTCTGCGGTGTCGGTGTCGCCCGACTCTTTGGTGGCAGGATACGCCGGCAAGGCGACCGTGACGTTTACGAGCGATGTGG